>JAPYKE020000358.1:0-306060 GCA_028554795.2 Sinohyriopsis cumingii | reverse complement strand
TATACAAGTGCAAGTAGAGCGTTTGCAAAATACATATCCTTGCGCTCCCAAATCTTTGTTTCAAACATTCCAAGAAATATATGACACACTGATGAGGTACTAGAAGGGTAAGAAAAGATACAATTTAAGTTACCGTGTGAGGATCACGTTTGTATTCAAATTATGACTCAGGGGTCGGGTTACCGAGTGTGTACGATGGACCCAGAAGCCAATGGCAACTGCAATATATATATATATTATATATATATATATATATATATATATATATATATATATATATATATATATATATATATATATATATATATATATGTCAAGTGTCTGTAAGGGTACAGGGTGGTGTTTTGAATAGGTTATATCTTATAAGTTTTTGGCTACGCCCGTCACGGTAAGAAAACATGCAGAAGCCAAGGACAGTTGAAAATTTGAAATTCGTCCTTTTACTCCCATTAAGTACATACTACTAAAGATATAAGTTGGGGAGCATGACCGATGGCTCTCATTCATTTGTGCCATATGACCTGAGCTGATTCTTAGATCGGTGATCAAACACATCTATTTGAGACTGATTGATCTCATAATTTAGAAGATGTTTGTCGAATGATAACGTAGTGTTTCTGAATTTACTTGTTATTTTAGTTAACGTGAGTTTTACTAACATAATATATTGCAATGCATTCAAAACCCCGATCAACGGATTTATATGTTTCGCTTTTCTCGTTATACTTCCTTCAGATCACTTAAAAAAAATTGTCAGATAAATTAATAAATTAAAGGATGCTTTTTCGTTTGAATTGATGGACCATCCTAGCTCAGATTTTAATAAATAAATAAAATGACTTTTTTAACAGATTTTCCCTTGTATGAAACTGTACCAAATTCTACACAATCCATTTGATTGTGTTAAGGGTTTATGGATACATTTAAAGCATACAAGTTAAAATAACAATTTGCGAAAGAGTACAATTTGTGTCAGGTTGTCATCCGACTTCTTTCACCATTACTAACCTAATACATTGGCGCAAATGAGACTATTGTGCCCCTGTCTTTCGAGAGGTTATCTGCGTGGTCAGTTTACTTAGAACAGCAATACAAAAATGTAATTCCCAATAAAATGATGATCGCATGTAAATATGAACTCCTGATAAATTAGTTCGAATGAAAGTCATATCAGCGGGCGAAACGTTACTATAATTGAATAGCTATTAGGCATGAGTAAGATCTACTTCTAATGATAATAAGTTATTCATTTACTGTTTATTTAAAAATATTTTGTATTGTTTGACAAAAATTCAAACATTATATATTCTGGCAAATCGAAACTTTGCATTTCTTCTTTAACATTTCCGCAAAAGATGGTATAGTCCTTATCGAAAATATGTTAAACCAGCAGAACCGTTTTCGATCATAAGAAATAAATTAGGTCACAGTGAGTATGACCATTTATTTCACGAAAAAGTATTTAAGTCTATAAGAATTTAATGAGCTGGAAGTTAATTATTTGAGATTTTCTCTAAACTTGAAATCTTCTTCGCGAAGAAAACAATCTTCCCGCTCTGCTCCACTTTTCAAAATGTATTTACAATTCTTCAAGTCATAACTATACGTTATTATGATGTTAGAACGCCATTATATGTTGTTGGTCAACTGAATCGGTAAAGCTTGACAAAATGAGATGAATATTTCAATCAATGAATTGATGTATTGGTTCAGATAATTTATGTTTGTTGGATAGTCGAGTTTAATATTTTGTCCGCTTACATATTAATATTGTTCTTTGCAGACTGCCAAAATAACGTATGTGGATGGACATGTGACACCTATTGCTACTGCGATGGACCCATTGACAAAGATAATAAAATACAGGCCAAATGTCCAGGAAGTTGTACAACCGGATGGTGGGGATACTCCTGCAATAATACGTGTGATACAAATTGCATAGGCAACACATGCAATCAAAGTGACGGACATTGTATGGAATGTTCTCGGGGAAAATGGGGTCATTTATGCGAAAACAACTGCACAAACTGCTTTAATGGAACAGAATGTGATATCTCCAACGGGATATGTACTGTTGGCTGTATAACAGGTCTTTATGGCGTCAACTGTAGTAAACTCTGCGGACATTGTGCTGGTGACGGATCTTGTAATAGATCAACTGGAGTTTGTATCAATGGTTGTCAGCCTGGATGGCAGGACCAACATTGTTCCATCGGTTGGTAGATATATTTCGCCTGTGCACTGGTTTACATAATTATTATTTATCTGTTACTATATCAGGTATTAATTTTTTTCTTCGGATTCAGCAATTTTTAGAAAACTTTGATTTTTCAACTTGATATCATATTCATCATGATCATGCTCATTGTTATTATTATCTTTTCGTATTATTGTTGTTATTGCCACCGTCGGAAATAATTTAGGCTGCCATTTCGATGGTACGTGTTGTGACAGTATATCATAAGGCGAAAGTCTCTCTTGAATTGGAATGCTGTATTACGTCATACGCTTTAGGAGTTGGTCTGTTGACTCTGTTTAAGTGCGGGCGAGGTCGAGCCCGATTGAGTCTCTTTGTAACTTATTGGTTCTATTTTGGGAGGGAGATGTTATTGGTTAGAGATTGTTGACCATGAAAATGAAAGTTCGCACCCCAAAATAAGTACAGCATTTTGTTTTCCTTACACGAGAGACAGAGAGAGAGAGAGAGAGAGGATATCTTAAAATTGACTATTATGATTTATATCTAAATCATTTCATGTGATGCTTGGGTATATCTGTCTGTTTGTGTACATATTTGAAATAGAAAGAAAGGGATGCTTACTGTTTTATGTGTTTCTTAATACATGGTAGCTACAAACCACAAATAATAAAAATAATAATAATAATAATAATAATAATAATAATCTAGGATATGACACTTAAAAACGATGTATAATTGCATATGTCAAAGACATGTGAATCCGGTGAACATAAGAAAACCTGAACTTTGGTTTGCTTTTGAGAAATGTAAATATTTTTTACCTTGAAATAAATAAATGGGGATAATAATTTACCCTGTACCATATTGACAACAAAATAAAATCCTGCCAACTTCGTGTGAAATCTACGTTTATATAAATCCTTGCGGGTATAGCATATAACTTCTGCTATGCAGGATTAGATAATACCCCGAGAATCAAAATTATGAGAGAAATGAAAGAATGAAACACTTGACCAGATAATTCTCCGTTCGTCGACTTGCCTGACAGATCTTTTCAACAAAAGGTAACTGCGATTTTATGAATTATCATCAGCTGTGCAAAAAGTGAATACTGAGGAATTCGGTAATATGACAATGTAGTACATCATCGGGAGTCTAGTCATCATAAATGTGTCACCTTTGCAAACTTGTTCGTATTTAATATTTAGTATTTTTAGGTGAAAATGAAATGGTTATTACTGATCCATATTAAGCTGCATCACGCAGATGAACATTGAGTTCAACCATTATTTCAAACTTGAACAGAATCACCCTTTTTTAGAAATAGAAAACAAATATTTTATGTACATTTATAGACTGTCTATATGAAATGTGACAAAATAACCGAATTTCTAAAACATCTGCTCTGAATCTTCTGGTATTTAGTCACCTTGTCTTGAAAAAGTCAGAAAAAGGTTAACCTTTTCTCTCACTGTTTTACAAAAGCACACATTCACAATGACATACAGACAGATAGATGCAACTTCCTATCGAATGATTCGATTAAAATGACAATGGTATCTAACTTATTTGCACTGCATTAACTTTGCATTCCCAGTAGTTTATTTCAAGTACGCTGACGGATAGAAAATGTTGGTCTGTGGAAGCTGACAGAAAAGGGACCCCGATTTGAAACATAGCATAACAAATTAAGGACCCAATCTGGCACGCGTCTATGCAAATTGTTAGTATGGGCAATGCAGAAGGACACACGTTAGTGATTAGGAACTGGCACACTCCAGGTGTTACTGCATGTATTTGACAATAAATGTATCATGTGACAATTATGTGAATGAATGTTATAATTTTGGATTTACCCTTTACTTGGTAAGCTCATGAAAATAGTAACCTACCATTAATTTCTTCTTGTCCTTTTCTGCCGCAAAAGCCGAAAAAAGGTTTCCTACATATATATTATCTTGCCATCACTGCTACTAGTAATACTACAACTAAGTTTTGTATGGTACTTGAGTAAGGCCCATGCTATAATTGAACTGTGTGGATGTCTAATTTTACTGGTTTGAAAGAAACTAGAACAAACTGTATGTTACAAAAGATAGCTTCATTCCAAACTGATTAGTTAACATCCACCGAGAATTCAAGCAAAGATATGCTTAGTCACGATAAGCGATTTCATTGGCTAGAGTTAGGTGTGGCAATGTATGATCTCAGTTCAACTCATTGCTTAAAACGGCTGCTGCGCAAGACGTGTTTTCTTGTTGTGCCTTGGCAAAGCATACTTCCACTTGCATTTCCAGCCAAAATAGAATGAACAAGCTACAAACAGAGGAAGTCGGACTAGATTGAAAGTGAACTCTTTATGGAAGCGTCTTGTCTGTAACATACTTGGCAATTATTTGGCAATTATTTAGTGAGTGTTTTCAATAAAACATCCCTTCCTTAGAGCCCAGACTCGTGATCAGAAGCGATGACAAAATAGAAAAGTTAATCTGTGAATGTTATGAGTATCTGTTTGTTATAAAGGGACATAGTACCAAATGAATAAAAATTGAATCTAATGTTGAAACGTAGCCAACCTGTAAATCTGTTTATCTTTAGTACTTGACATCTGTACATTAAAAGGAATGGGCGAGTCTTAATTCGCGTCATTTATTAATGTTTGAGTGATCGGTTTTATTGTACAAAAATGGTGTTCATTTTTTCCAACATTTGTTTTAGCTCTCTCACTACCGCTGTGTTAAGCGCAAACACGGACAAAAAGATAAAGACATGCCTCCGGATTAGGATCTTACTCTGTGTGAACGGCATGGTACTTTTGTTTCAAAGGAAGGAAATGGATATTAAAGGAAATCTTTGTTAGGGTGAATATGATTTTACTTTATAAGAAGGATTATAAGGTGGTGGTGGGGATAAATAGGAAAAGGATATGTTGATAATGGATTACAATTCTATTTAGTACACTTCGTAGGGTCAGCAGATGAGTTCGTACTGGTCACTACAAGCCCAGTTATTGGTACTTTAGGATTAGTATGCTTTATTTATAAAGGGGATTATCAGGACGGTAAGTGACAATGTTTAGTTAAAGATGCTAGACGTTAAAGTACATTGAGTGACGGATAGTTGATAAATGTATGCTGGTAGTAGATGTCTGGCTGGTGAAATGTTGACAACCAGGTGCAAGATAGTAGATAAATGCGCTCTGGATAGTAGATATCAAGGTGTTGGATAGTAGATAACTAATTAGCGCAGAGTAGATATGTTTGTGCGTGTGTGTGATTTGGAGTTTTAATGTAGTTTTAATAATCTTTCAGTCATATCGCAACGATGTCTACCGTGTGGCAGTTTATAGTGATGTATACCACTGGGGCATCATTTCGCAGATATCTAGCAAGATTTCCCACCCAGCTACATTATCCTGACACAAGTTCTAACACTAACCTCTTAATGCCGATTGCCTTGCGAGGCAGCTGTTAATATCATTTTTATCTCTTTGGTTTGACTCAGTCGGGGTTCAAAACCGAGGTGCGCATAGTAGAAAACTGCGTGTTGATAGTAAAGAATTGGTTGATGGATAGTACATAACTTGCTGATGGATAGTAGACAACTTCGTTGTGTATACAAAATAATTAAGTATTGGTAGTGTTCTAAGTATAGTAGTTTGTTGTGCTGTTAAAAATGGATGGGACAATTAGTGAATGTGGTGGAGACCATAACCTTACAAGGGGCCTCATATCATGATTAGATGATGTAAAGAATTTGATTTTGTTATCAAGCAAAATAAACCTACCTTCTAAAGTGGCGGCGTAATGTTAATTTCTTTGTGATGTTGACTCTATTTAACACGGGATTCACGTTTGTCTCTTCAGGGCTATTCTCAACTACTAGTGACCTAGGATTATCATTCACGTGAGAGAAAACATAGAAATGCATTACATTCTAATTGTATCTGACATATTTTGTATGAATATTGTTTTGGATCATACTTTAAGTTTTTCTTGCATACTTTTCTTACAGCCTGTTCACAGGGGCGGTACGGTATAAATTGCACTAATACATGTGGTAATTGCGCCAATACAACCTGTGACTCTATCAATGGGACCTGCTATTTGGGGTGTTCTGAAGGATACAGTGGAATAGGGTGTTTGGAACGTAAGAATTTGTTCATGTACATACATCAAATTGTATCGAAATTCTCATTAGATACGTAGGCTAATTTAGAACTGCAAATTTACATGGTTCTAAATAAAATCTTTGAAATAAATGGAGTTGAATCGTTTGCACGTTTTCTATCGGTCAGACCGATTGTTGCTGAAAGTGCAAACAAAACATAAAATAAACACTTCATACATGTTAAAAGAGTCAAACAAATCTTGTTGATTTTTGCTTTGATAAAACATGTTTTTTATTTTATTTTCCGGTAAAATTAATTTTTGCAAATGTTATTGCTGATTTTAGGACAATTTCTATGTTGACAGTTAACATGAATACAAATATAATACGTTTTTCAGCAATCTTTAGAAAGTGAATAAGTTTGTCAATGTAAAAGGCAAATTAAATTATACAGCAATATAAATAGCTTTCAAGTAATATGAATTGATAGTTACATAAAACATCCACTATACTATCTGGCTGTTTTGGATAGTCGGAGTTAGTTTATAACATTTTCATAACTATACTAATTATTTTCATATTCTGTAAAGAAACGATCATTCAAATTTGGATCATTCAACTCATCAATTACACATTCCTCTGTTTATATAATCGAGATTATTTTGCAATATTTCGATGAGTGCGCTGAATTTGAAATGTTGTCAAAGATAACACATAGTGCACAAATAAGTACAACTGGAACTGTACCATTACATTTTCAGGTCTGCAACGGAATGAAACGTCAACAGAATCTGTTTTGCTTATAGGTGTTCCATTGGGAGGGGCTCTCGGTGCGGCTGGCCTGATACTAATAATTCTTTTGGTCGCTATCATGTTTTGGAAGAGAAGGTAGAAAAGACTATTAAGTACTTTTACGTAAACATACATTTTTTAAAAAGGTCAACAATTACACAAAACACGCTGAGTTAAAGGAAACCACAATATTAAAAGGACATTGATTTCAACTGGGAATGAATTACCCAACTGTTTGTTTGTTCACAATATAAATATGCTACCTAGTTATCTTTTGTCCTTCTTTCTATCTTACAATTGCAGTCAGATAATCTGCTAAGTTATTTCTGTACACTTGCATAAAAGAGATTACCCAAGGACAGATGACATGCACATGGTTCTTAATTGTCCGGACATTTATTCGATATGCAATGTAACGGAGATAATTCGCATTATTACTAGGACGCATACAGATAGAATAATAATTGCTTGAACAAGAATTGGTATAGTTATATAATTATCATCTTCAAAGTCTACATTTAGTAATGTATTATGCAGATAGCTATGATGCCAAATTTTGATGTTTTTCTATTTTAGGAACGGTTCCCTTCGAGCGAAGCAGTATCAGTCGGAACAATCTGTTTCGAGTACATCAGGTTCCCAGTTTTCTTCGAATATCTACGAAAATGCTGCTGCCTTAAGACTAGGTAGTTTAATATTTATTAAGATCGGTTCGATGGTTAGAGCAAGATTTTATAGCCTAATATAACGTAATTTGTTTTGCATAAGTGTCAAGTATACACACTTGCAAATATAACGTTTTTTCGTCCAAAAAGAATCTTGTTTCTATCTGTGAGAACTGGACGAACACATTTTAAATCTCATGGAACGGTCCATAATAACCAAATATTAATGTAACAGATTTTCCTATCAATCGTTAAGATATACATTTTAAAAATGATAGAAGATCAATAGCTTTTTATGAGAAATAATTATTTTATACTCATGAAACATCATATTTGAAAAGGGGCGGTCGATTATGAAAACATTGATGCCATACCATTGCGTCATGGCATGTAAGAGAATATTGAAAGCCCCCGTTTTTTGTAGTGTCATTACAAAAGCGACAAAATTACTCAGTAACCTTATTCACATTGCCTGCAATAAAATACATTCATCGATTTCTATGTGTTAGAATCGAAACATCTGAAATAATATCAAAATGATGCCTTTCTCCTATGTTGAAGAAGAACGTTCTGTTATGAAGCAAGAAAATGAAGATTCCTTTTTGAAGATAAACAGGAATAAGAAAGAAGATATACCTGTTGAAAAATCTGAAGATGCGGGTGAAAGAATCGATCGACAGGTTTATAGAAATGATCCCGCAGATACCGAAGTCGTTGTAGAGAGTGACAATGAGGAAACCCTTGAAAACTGGGATGAAGGAATCCAGCAAAATGTTTACTACAACACAGTGAGAAATTCTAAACGAGGTGGAAAAAGAGTTGCAGTTCAAGATCTCAACGAGTATATTAAGAGGGGAATTCATCGTTCTAATGGCATCGAAGAAGAATATAAGGTGAAACGTTATCTGCTTCATTATATATAATTAAGAAGAGAAACTTAATTTCACGCAAATGTTATATTCTATAATTGAATTTTTAAATTTATTTTTATATATTTTACTCGATAAAGATGATAGCTACAAACTAAAATGTATATGGACTGGAGCCACCTTCGGTTGTATACAATGATGTATAAATGATGATAAAATAAACGCATCAACAGTAATTTTCGTGTGTATTTACATAACAAAAACATATACACGCAAGCAAACTAAATACTTTATAGAATGTCCATTTTCATATTCAGGAACGATCTGAATTACTTCGCAATGATTTTACATTTTCTTGCTCTCCATTGATGATTAATAATTGTCAATATTATGTTTTATGGTTTTTTCTTGAATATATTAGTTGGTTTGAGGGGTGGGTTGAGCAGGTTAAAAATACATTGTGTTTATGTACATTATTTTCGAGAAAAGTTATAGGTGAGGTACTTTTGAATTCTTGTATACACTTTTGTTATATTTGTATTGTTTCACATACCGATGAAGTACGGTACAAGGATGTTCTTACAATTGCATTTCTTACCAATGACAACATTTTGAGCTCTTTCACCTATCAGAAAATACCCTTTGGGATTCTGTTTTGCAGACGCTATTGTCGGGTCCTCAACACGAAATGAATATTGTTCTAAAACCGAGAAATCGGCAGAAGAATCGATATAAAGGAATGTATGCATGTATGTATATTTTTCCCCATCATATTGTACATATTTGGTTCTATAATTGACATGGTCTGAGGAAACGCGCAGAAACTTGAGAAAAGTATTCAACGGACTGAGTTATGCATGAATCTAATAAAACTGTAATGTCTTATAGCAATATACGGATTAGCATGGTCTACATGCATATGCCTAATGTAATTTACTTCATCAGCCACGCAAAACACTGATCAAATATTGATTAAGATTTTTATATTAGCATAACAAATGTTAATTTACAACTGTTTCCGGTTCGAACGAAGAGACACCACACAAGTTATCGACATTTAACAACTTAGTTCTTCGTTTATTTCCAGATGACAAGAACAGAGTAACTTTGGAGCCACTATCCGATGATCCTGATACAGATTATATCAACGCATCCTTTATAAACGCAAGATGTCTTGTCTTATTTCTAACATGTTGAAATGTCTGAATATAATGGGTCGTACAGATTACGTCAACGCTTCCTTTATAAATACAAGATGTCTTGTCTTATTTCTAACATACTGAAATGTCAGAATATGATGTTTCATACAGATTACATCAACGCTTCCTTTATAAATGCAAGATGTCTTGTCTTATTTCTAACATATTGAAATGTCAGAATATGATGTGTCTTATAGATTACATCAACGCTTCCTTTATAAACGCAAGATGTCTTATTTCTAACATATTGAAATGTCAGAATATGATGTGTCATACAGATTACATCAACGCTTTCTTTATAAATGCAAGATGTCTTGTCTTATTACTAACATACTGAAATGTCAGAATATGATGTGTAGCCTGATACAATTATATCAACGCATCTTTTATAAACGCAAGATGTCTTGTCTTATTTCTAACATATTGAAATGTCAGAATATGATGTGTCATACAGATTACATCAACGCTTCCTTTATAAACGCAAGATATCTTGTCTTATTTCTAACATATTGAAATGTCAGAATATGATGTGTCATACAGATTACATCAACGCTTCCTTTATAAACGCAAGATGTCTTGTCTTATTTCTAACATATTGAAATGTCATAATATGATGTGTAGCCTCATACAGTTTATCTTTACAGGTTACTGCATTTGTATTGGAAAATATGAAAGAGTTGTTTGGATTGAATACTGCACGAACTTGTGAGTGCAGTATATCCTTCCGACAAAATGAGTTCATATTTTCCCATACAAATGCAGTAACCTTTTATTATATGCTCATTTTTTATTCTACCGTAGGTTTAATTATATAAACAAAATACACTACAAGAAACAATGTAAATGAATGAATAATATATTCTAAACTAAATACACAAGCGCAGATTTGTCATTACACAATTACAGCATTATTAATGTGCACATAACTCCGACCAGATAAATTTGAACTTAGTCGCGCTCTCGGCATAACTTTCGAAAGAAAATGGCGTGTCTAGTTAAAGTTGCAATTTGCAGTCATATTGTGAATGAATGCGCATTGCAACAACTGTTCCATTTGATCTGGAATGAATATATTTTAGTAATTTGTTTCGATTCGACGAAAGTTTGTAATTTTGGACTGGATTCATCTGTGCAAATTATACATGAAATACATCGGATTGAAGTGGCGCGGGAGAAGCGTGTTTACGTCTGCAAATGTATTTGTTTTTGTCATTAAATGTTTCAAATCATAATGTGGGAAAAATATGAAGTCTTTCAACTGCAGTTATCAAAATGATGCTATGGAATTTAATGCTTATTTCATTTTGAGTGCAATAAGGAGGATGCAGTTGTACTTATCATATAAATTACAGCACAATTTCGAAATGTGTAATCCATATTGAAAACCGATGACATGGCTTATGTAATTCGGATTTACAGAATTAAGAAAATACATTGTGAGGAAATTCAGGATGTAAAACTGTAAGCATATTTTATTTTGCCATTCTTATACCAGCTAAAGAAAACAGTATATGCCTTGTCACTTGTCTGTTATTTGTAAAGACCTAATCTTCCGTTATTTATATAATGTAGCTAACCTAAATCCGAAACATTGTATCAACGCGGAATGTGTCAAAACAGCTGGTTTTTTTTGGCAGTCCACGAAACATGTTTTAGTTCATTCAGAAACAAATTTAAACAACCACAACGTAAAGAGCCTCTTACGCGCGTGCACATGATTTGTTTACAAATCAAAAGTGCTGGCGTCTGAGTCCATTGTTTGTTTACAAATGAAAGTAGTTTCCTTTATTCACGTGAATGCTATATGTGTATTGTCGCGCGCGTTCAGTATCGGAGAATATTGAACGATTCTGACAATGTAAAGTTAACGGGGGAAAATGAGCATATAATAACAACGCTTCCTTTATAAACGCAAGATGTCTTGTCTTATTTCTAACATATTCAAATGTCAGATTATGATGTGCAGCCACATACAGATTATATCAACGCATCCTTTATAAACGCAAGATGTCTTGTCTTATTTCTAACATATTGAAATGTTTGAATCTGATTTGGACATGTAATCAAGCTTATTGTTATAAAGAGAACAGAGGGAAGTGATGAGATGTATTAAATAAAATCTTGTCATCTAATATTATTTATATCAATCCGCTCTCAGATATTTTTTCTTAGTTCTTTCACTGTAAGATTTATGCAGGATATTCCTTGATAACTGCATATTCAATATTGATGCGTTAAAATAGGTCTTTTGACATAGGCCGAGATAAATAATAATTTATGATAATAATAATACTTTGACTGTGATGATGTGAAGGAGGAAGAAAATGATGGTTTAGATGATGACGATATTGTTTTTTTGCATTTCAGGGTTACAAGAGGGAGAGAGCATATATTGCGGCTCAAGGTATGAATATGTGACAAACATGCTTGATATATACACTACAAGTAGAATGGTACCATTCGCCACACAGGCTGATTTTGGTAATCTAATTCATTATATTTGTCCATTCGTGAAAGACGTCGGATCTAAAAAGAAAACAATGATTTAAATAAAATGATTACAAAACAGTGAAAAGAAATTAAATTATCTTCTTGATGAACATACCTTTCGTTGTATACTTATTTATTTTTGCACCTTTTTCTTAAGCAATGTAGAATTCTATAAACACAGATGGTGTTTTTATTTTGTTTTGCTAAATTAATCTTCTGTTTTAATGTACTTATCAAGGAACTATCGCGTCCAATATCACCGATTTTTGGCGGATGATTTGGCAGTATGATATCCAACAAATTGTGATGCTCACTGGATTAATAGAACAAGGAAAGGTAGGTATGGGAATATATATAACATGATCACGATAACACTATTTATATGAAGGATATAGAGCTGTGAATCTGTATTTTATGCAATGAAATAGTGTCATACTGTGTGTATTTTGCACCCAATCGCCTTTTCGGGCCCTGGCCATTCACCACAGCATCTATCACTCCCATGACGTGACAAGCAAGCTAAATATAATGTACAATAATTGGACTATCATTAACAATCCACGTTCGTGAAACATGTTACCAAGCAGAAGCTGGGTGGATCGATGTACACAGGCTACAGCTTCGAAAATATAACAATGGCTAATAATATCGACGTATGAAAAAGTACCAGATTTAACCGATGCGGTCTATCACAGTTGGCTAATGAGTACACACACACAGTTCTGTGATCGCAATATAATCTCAAACGTATGCGGTTGATATCAAACAATGAAGATCAGTTTTTGGTTGGAGTGACGATATTTCAGATGATAAACTATTTGGATGTCTGTGAGATCAAACTGCTCTCGACATTGTGGGGATTACCTCAAGGACCAGAGCAATTAAATATGTGACTTTATCAGTGGCACTTACGAATGCCGGTCTTAAAATACAGTTGTAGTTGTTCAGGGTTATATACTGTTCGGGTATTCGCCAACTGTTAACCCCAGTGATTTGATAACAATTGCGCCTTTAGCACCTGTGTGCTTTTCATGCAAAGATAATCGATTGACACATGTTAGTGTTACCATTATGCATTATTACGGACGCGTTGTTGATCTAAAAGGGAATCCTGTCACGATACAACAATTAATTAGTGATCGACATGACATTGAATCATAATATTAGTGAAGTCGTGCTTGGACACGTAAGAACTGTTTGCATTGATAGCGTGAGAAAACCAGTTTATGCGACATATTACGGAAGTGGCCTCTGTGACATTGTTCGTTGATCGTCCACTGCAGCACCAAATGTATTCAGAAGTCTGATCTCGCGCGCAGCATCAATCGCTAAGTAAAAGCTCTAATGCGAGCCGTTGATAACATTAAAGGTGCTGCTATGAATTGGAAGAAAAATCTGGGATCGAGTTGAGATCGACTGTAAGAAATACTAACTCTAGCATTAACAAAGTTAGGTTACGCTACTATCGCCAGTAAATATGATGTGTGCGGTTGTCAAAGTCGTTAATAAAGCCGCTTAACAAAGTTTGTCCGATTTAGTGATTGTAAATCTGGAAATGGAAAGTGGATTGCAGGTTAAGACGTGACTGGTAAAGCAACAAAAGCCGTTACGCAAAGATATTTAATAAAATCGATAAGGATAGCCTAATTTAATGTATATCTGATCATGCACTTGACAAGGCGTGCCTGCGTTTAGGTTGATCGAAGACAAATCGATTTTCTGTATTATCTATACTTGTCCAGAGACCCCAAGCAATTAAAAATAGAACTACTTGTGCAGGACACGTCTCGGGTTTCATCGCATGCGAAATAATCGAGGAAATTAAAGGAAAACTAATACAGGGCGATGATAAAAAAATACCCCGGCAATGCCCAATTGAGATTTATTAACAAAGCAATCACATTGTTATTAAAGAGTGCTCGTCATCTCACCGACTGAAAAGAAATCTAATCAAATCTTGACAACATCGACGTTGCGAATGTTTGATTCACCAGGAACACCGATGATTGCTCGAGAACATCTGGTCCAAAAATAATGTTTCTTAAACGTGTAGCTAATGATGAAGATCATAGACCGTATACAACCTTTGTTGTTCCTACTGATTCCTTTGAGCCGTACGAGGCTTCTCACACCATCGTGTTCACAAATCCCAACCAGACTTGTTACTTTTGATTAGCACAATGTCGTTCAATTTCTTTGGTTCTTCATTTTAGTTTTCGTATGCGATTCCCCTTGGTCACGTGCTTGGGTTTTTCAGAGATATTCGGTATGTAATGTTTGGATCTAAATACACTGTCACCTTATTCCGTAAGAACAACGCCTACAATACACACAGATAATCTGACTCTGCAAGTTAGCACGAGAATTCCATTCAAAGATAACATAACTTATTTGCCGGTACATTCATTTTGGTATGAACAATAAATACATCTGAATTAGAACAAGAAAAATTACAAGTTGATATATTTTTCGATTTTTAATAATGTTCAGCATATTCATGTTGATGTTCTTAATTGTTCTTAATATTTTGATGTAGGAAAAATAAAACAAAATAAGTTTCCAATTCAACTACAGTATATTCCTTTAACAATGGATATTTTAAAATACAGTAAGCACCGAAACGTCGTGTTGTACTACAGTTATGGATGAATGTTCCATACCTGAAATTATGAAAGTGATTAATATGCAAAATATTTGAAGAAGTGAAGCTAGAAACTAATTATGCTATTTATTGGCTTACGCTAGGTGGTAAAAAAGCTGACCTTCTCAATGTTTTGATGCATGTACTAAAGACACCAATATTTGCAGCAAAAATGTCTCCAATACTGGCCAAAGGAAGGCACACATGAATACGGAATGATAAGGGTTGAGCTTATTGACGAAGAAATTTTTGCGGAATACGTAATTAGATCGCTTCTTGTATCAAAGGTAAGAATATATATATATATATATATATATATATATATATATATATATATATATATATATATATATAGTGACATCAACTCATTCTTTTCAAAGTAACGTGTTGCAGTTCATGCTATTCTTATATATACCACAATATAGCTTCCTCTGACGTCAGTCTGAATTGTTTTCAGAATGGAAGATATCCTTTCGGGGTATGCATTGGAATGTGGTAATGCCAATTTAATGCCAAGAAGATTAAAATGTTTCCTGCATATGGGTAGATTCAACTTCCTACCTTTGTGCCACGACTGTTGAAGACTGGTACTGTCAAATTTTGAAAAACATTCTTCGGAAATTAGAAGGTTGTTGTAAATGACATCTTTTAATGCAGTCCTCTCACTCTGGGTTAATGTAATGAATCTGTCAGACATATTTACCAATGTAGAAGAACTTCCAAATATGAGAACGTTGACGTTTTAATCACGTGTATACAATACGTAAATTCAAAAATTATAACAGAAGGCTACAAACCGTTTTGTATATGCTGCAGTTATGCTCTCAAAAAGATTACAAAATGTAAACCTATTGTCAGTAAAACTTATTTCCCACTTTTACAAGATACAAATTTTCACAAATTCATCTGTTGGATTTGCGACTTTTCCTTGACTTTTGGGTTTAGGTAGGCCTTGTCTTCAAGGGTTTCATTATGAAGTGGAAACTTGTCCGCCTTGTTAGTAACTGTTGTAAATAGATGAGAAACATCTATGTTTAACTATATTATGAAATATTATTTCAGTGCACACCAAATATAAAATGAAAGATTCTCAATATATTGATTATTACAATCAAAACATTAATCGAAATCAATAAATAAAGTGTAACATAATTAAAATATTAATTCGTGTTGTTATGACTGAATGAGTATGAAAAAGAATACCCGAGTTAAAGCTTAAAACAATTATGACGATATTGTAAAGTAAGCAATTACAATAAACAAATATAAACAGTTACGTTAAACTAGTTTAGTTACTGTTTTTTGTTGTTGTTGTACATACCAGAAGAATTGAAAATATTGTTATTGTTGCTCAGACATTATCCTGGTTAGTTCTTATTATGTCACTTCACTAATGTGATTATTATCCTTAATAATAATCCACTGTGTCATGGCTCGAGAGATAATGATATCGTCATCTGACAGAGGCAGATCTTCTATACCATTCTGGCTACAGATGTTCGCCTCGTAGTTCATGCAATCGATGCCAAAAATCGTTGAATGTTTTTCTCTCTCTTATTATTGCTTTCCAATCATCACATTATAACTGTTACTTGCATTTGTTCCAAAGAAGTCTGTCTCTGAAATATTTTGTACTATGTTGCAGTGGTTTCATAATGTTTAAGTCAAGAAATTACACTTCTATGCTTGTTATTGTTTTTGGAACTTTATTAAAACATTTTTTTTGGGAAATAATAACCACTGTGGCGAATCTTTCCTTAAAGGTACCCATCACTACTTTTAATTTTTAGTCCGCAGTGCAGACTAATAATACTGTTTCATTGTTGACGCATCAAAATATCATAACTATGAATATTGTTCATACGATGTATGAAAACCTACCAAGTCGGATAAGTGAGTATTTATTGCATGTACTGAGGTCATTTAAGAATATTATTTACTTGCGTTATACCATGTCATCCTTAGAGACTTAAAGCCTAATTTGCAGTCTACATTGCTGACATCGTTACTGTCATTGTCACCATTTTTTAAGAAAAACAATCAAATCTGTATTAAAAAATAGTACTTGCTAGTATTAAGGACTAAAATAAATACCTCGTTCGTTCCAGACATTAAGTTTGGGTCACAATGTGAATAGAGTTTGTACGTTTGCATGAGAACTTTTATGCGATTTCCAAGTCGTTTGACATTTTTTAAATTAGATATGAACAGTAAGCTGCTACCAGAAAGGGTACATTATATTGAATATGAATTTGGGAAAAGCGTATGGGCACGTGTAATTGTATCCACATATCATGAAGATTCCTTAACATGGATTTTACTGGTGTCATATTTGTTGTTGGGGCTAATATGATTTTATGAGACGTGGTTTCTGCATGACACGTGATGTCGTTCTTGCTACTGTAACCGAATTAACAATTAGCCTTACATAATGATCATAACGTATAGTCATTTTTTTTAACTTGATTGCATCCGTCATTTCTATCAGGTGTACTTCGGTGTTTTGTCATTGGTAGAACATGCATGGTTAGGTGTCTATACAAATTTTGAACAGTGAACTCAAACCAATGCAGTTTTATCCCACTAGAGCTGCTAAGCAATCTAAACATAATCGAACAGCATTATTAATTACGTAAAATTGCTTCTGATGGTATCCATCTCTACACCTTTATCCACCGAAACAGCAGATACTTTATTTTGAGAGAAAAAAGTTGTTTTTTGTTTGTTTTATGTAACTAAGCTCATTTGTAACCCTTGCGTAGTGATTCTTAATGTTTATAATCCCGTCTAAACATTTTCTGCTCACACATTGTATTATCCGCATCAACGACCTTCAAACAATGAATGCAGCCATCAATACTGACAAGATCAAATGACACTAGTAATTACTTTGTCTTGCCTGCTTACGCCAGTTCACAGTCCTGTGATGTGAGGTAGTATTGCCGTAACTATACCACAATGGCATGTAGATGTGAAAAATGGAGACACAAATTCACTAGTTTGTTTGCTTATGCAGAAGATGTCAACAAGTAACAGGAGACACCCCTACATTTGGGACAAAACCCTCAGGTGTTGGAGGTTTGCGTGCATGATATATATTAATCCTCAAGTTATCTAATTGAAATTTAAAAGGAATCTACAGTATTGTAAGTTAGAATCACTTAATCCTAAATGTTCTAGCAGAAGTCCTAGAGAATAGTGTTCCAAATGAATTCAAATCAAGTGTACTGAGGTGCAAACAGTCTTGATGTATCATAATATCATTGTTCAGCTCTTCTTTCAATGAATTGACAATTATCCCAAAATAACGTGCATTTTGTCTCGAAACAGTCAAACTATAATTTAAATAAAAAAATTAAAATAAATGATTTCATTTAACAAAATGTAAATACAACAGTAAATACATCTGCAGACTTAATTTAAAATATGAACATAAATAGATAAGGAATGTAAAATCGGTTTTCGAAAAAAAATATGCACTTGGACACGTAAGCTATGTGAATACATTGCGTATGCTATAGTCTAAGTCTAGAGATATTCAGTTCTAAGCAAGGATCAATGTTTGGTCCTTTGACTATTGTAAGATGACCTTAACATGGTATGTTCTGTCAGATTAGATCAAAATGTATTTACTTACATGGCATGCATTCGAATATATTTGGCACCTGGCTATGTATTCCACACATGGCACTATTCAAAAATCAGAACCATCTTAAATGTACTGGAATTAATACAATTCGTTAGAAATCCAGATACTGAATGGAGCTATTGATTCCTCTATTTTTTTCATATATGATCATTTATTAACATAAGATAACATGCACTAGAACATGCATTACCTTTGATATTTGCAGCTTAATACATTTCAGGTGAGGTATACTATCGGATGTTCCCAATTGTTAAGAGTGTACAGGCTCATTCCTCACTCTTTGCTGTTATAACCTAAAATCTGTGTGCAGTATAAATGGGCACTCGAAATGATGATCGTTTTCTTTAGTGTTTTTTACTCCCAAGCATCTAAGTGACCTAATGGCATATATACGTTATTTTATCATTACAAAATCAAGAAAGCCTGGTCGATATCCATTATAAGTTTCACAGACGATATTTTGTTAGGAAAGTTAGAATCGTTTACTTTCGTTAAAAGGTAATCCCACAATGCCTCATTGTTCTGGAATGGTTTCATACTGAATTAATGCATAGCTGTAATTTCTTCAGACTGGCTCAAAGAAACAAAAGACTGTCAAGCAGTTTCATTTCACCTCTTGGCCTGACAGAGGTGTACCCGATACAGCTTCAAGTCTTGTTCAATTTTGGAATAAAGTCCGCCATTCGGAGTGTGCTCTTGACTCACCAATTCTTGTTCATTGCAGGTACAAGTTTAATTAATACCTGATAAAGAGTTCTTAATATGTTTTTTTTTTCTCGTGTCTCTGTCTTATGTGTGTGTATGCATACAAGAATGAGCTTTTGATGATCTAGTAAGTGCAATCAATCAGTATAATAATAGTCAAACCTAACTTAGCTGACACCTGTATATGAAAGCCCCTCTAATAAAGGAATTCATTTATATTCCTACTTTCTAACCTGTTCATAAAGGACATTATATATATATATATATATATATATATATATATATATATATATATATATATATATATATATATATATATATCTGTGTTTGTGTGTGTGTGTGTTCACTTGTTCTTCAAACAGCAATGATTTATGTCACATTAAATATATAAAAATATTGGTCATGAAATTTTCAATATTTCTCCAGCGCCGGTATTGGAACGACTGGAACATACATCGCTCTGGACTATAGTTTTGATGAAGGAAGTGAAAAAGGATATGTCAACATATTTGAATGCATTAATAAACTGAGGGAACAGAGAGTAGGACTTGTACAGACCACGGTATATATCGTCATAGCTGATGAATTTAATTTTGATGCCCGTTTATGAAATGCTGCAGTTTAAGTTTGAAATGGTTATCGTGGGAAGTATTCAAATATTATCTTCACTACTACAATACCATGAAAGTATGTGACATTTGTCTTGCAAAAGGAGTTTTCAAAGTCTTTAAGAAAAATATGGACATATTAAATAATAGTTCTCAAAAAGTTGGAAAAAATATCAAATAATTCCCAATGACATTGCGGTTAAAGAAATGTTGCATTAGACTTTCCTTAATAATATGTTTGTGAATCCAAACGGGTGAACCAAAATCTAACTTAACTTTACAAAAATTACTTTCCCTAATTGTCTCTATACTTACCTAGGCACACCGACCATTATAATAAAATATATTGGTATTGATTGTAGGAGCAGTATGTCTATTTGCACGAGGTTATTTTAGAGGCTTTCCGAAACATTGGGAACGATATGTCCGCCGATGATTTCAAAAACCATTACACGCAGATGCGACATATAGATCCAGAGACGAAGCAAACCAAGCTTCTAACTGAGTTTGAGGTATCTAACGTTTCTTGTTACGGCAGTGGAAAATTGGCTGTGCGCGATAGCTTTTATTAATACAACTATTCCCTAATTTTGTGCTGTAGGACTGTATTTTCTGAATGTGTTAAATATATGATTTAATTGTCAATTAGGTTTTTTTAAAATTCCAATACACATTGCGTATTGAGATTGGGTTTGTTGTTATTTAGGATTTATTATTTTCATTTATCAAACTGACTTTTGTTTGTGGTTAATCAGCAACAATATTGTTATATATAAAGTGCAGTTTAACAATATATAAGGGCTTTGATAAAAAATTGTTTCTATGAAATACAATTTGCAAACATGGTATTGGTTTATGACATGGAAAGTGCTAAATAATAGTTTTGAAAGAGTCTTATTTGTGAATTCCGTTCTACTTGTTTGCATGACGAAGCACTGCAAAATGATCACGAGATTGGCTATCAATATTATAAACCAAATTTGACGTAAAAAACGAACATGATTACCTCGTGAGTTTCAGACATAATTATATTAAAAATAAAATTTGTCAGTAATGGAAAGTTCGTAGCCAAATACCATAACAAAATGCAATAAAGACTCACAATAAGTTCGCCCAAATTTTTCTTATTTTAATGTCATATTCCATTTTACCCACACCAATCCAATCAGCCGTAAAGGACAATCAAAGTATTAATTTATTGGTTAATCAGTCGGTTCACATTTCTTATCTTGCATTTTTTTCGTGCGTTGTACTGTTTGTTGTATCAATATTTCATTTAAAACGCTAAGGACGGTTGTATTTCAGAACTTGCAAGAAGATGAACGCATTTATTTTGAAATAGATCGGATGAGAGTTACGAAAGGCAAAGGCTCTGACCCAAAAGACGAATTTCTGGATGGGAAGCTGCCTGAAAACAAGACAAAAAACAGATGCAATAATATTTTGCCTTGTATGAACCATTAAATAAAACTGATTTATCATACTGCATTTAAAGCATAATCTTACACTGTAATATAATTAAAAAAACGATATAGATTTCAGTCGTATAGGACACAAACACATTTCTTATTTACATGTTTAATATACATGAATTAAAGCTAGCATGTCCTTAATTTGAATAGATTGCACTCATTTCTTTGGTTTGTAAAAACAGACGAAAATACTTAGAATGCTAAAATAATTTGAAATATTAAGGCTTTGATCTGTCGTTAAAAAGGTACAAACACGTGTAAACTTCAATTTAAGAAAGTAGAAAATAACACTTGTATAACTTATGGAATATAAGGAAATCTCTACATTTAGAGTCGCATTGTACGAGATATAATATTATTGAACTTAATATGCATACTATTCATTTAACAAATAATCAGTACATACATATACTGCAAGATATATATATATATATATATATATATATATATATATATATATATATATATATATATATTCATGCGCACCTACATATACCCGAATCATCATTATCAAGATTGTGACTATGACTATTGCTGTTTTTGCGTATGTGATACTATTATTATTGGTATTATTATTATTATTATTATTATTATCTAAGTCCTTCCGATGTAAGACATCATTTTATCTGCATGTTGAGTAACTTACTACGGTTTTAGATAACAATGATCTTGTATGTGACGTGAATGTTCCCTGGTAGTGCTTATTGTATAATCTGTGAAGTGTGATTTTCCTGATAATGCCATGTTCATAAACTGTGCTTTATTGAAGAGGAATATCCATCTGACCCGGTCTTTTGTATCATGTGACCTGTCTCGATGGTAAAATTCCCATGCAATTCTCGTCTCGCTGTGTTGTATCATGTGCTATGTCTTACTCGTAGAATTAACATTCAATTCTTTTCTCGATGCGTTGTATCGTCTGGCCTGTTTCGATGGTAGAGTTCCCATGCAGTTCTCATCTTGCTGTGTTGTATCCTGTTGCCTGTCTCGATGGTGGAATTTTCATGCGATTTTCATCTCGCTGTGTTGTATGCTGTGACCTGTGTCGATGGTAGAATTCTCATCGAATTCTCATCTCATTGTATTTCAGTATGTGGCCTGTCTCGATGACTGAATTTTCATGCAATTATCACTCACTCTGTTGTAACATGTGGCCTGTCTCAATGGTGTAATTGCTATGTAGTTATCGTATTCTGTTTTGTGTCTTTTGTTTTGCCTCGATGGCAGAATTGGTATGCAATTTTCATCTCGCTGTTTTCAATTACTTTCTCTACCTGTGAATGTACCACAACTCTGCTACGTTTATCATATCTTTACTGGACGTTAACAGTGGACAGCAGAGGCAAGTTTGACTTGATGATTGATTTATTCACTAATTTGGGAAGCTTTCTAATCTCACTGCCTTACTGGTCGACTCTTGTAGGTCCTTTTCGCATGTTCTGAACCATATATTATTATTATTATTATTATTATTATTACAGCGGACAGATATCGGCCGTATTTGTCGACGTTCGTACCGGGTCTCAATGACTACATCAACGCAGTTTGTCTTCCGGTATTATTGTTCGTTTGACGAATATTTATAATATGTGGTGACCGATTTCTGTTTTATTAATTCTAATATCTTTTTATCGTTAGATTTTATTCAGACCCGTTTTAATATTTTGTTCTATATCAATACCTTATTTGTAAATGTTTGCATTATTGTATTATAAGCAATCCTGACTTAGTTTACGTCAGATTTTGTGATATATAAATAAATGTATCTTATTAAATTGTTCGTAAAGACAAATGTCTGGTAGCTCTCTTATTTCCTAGCTACATGATATTCCAAATATGACATATTAACAATATATAAAGTATAGTTATCAGATTAATAATTGGATTACTTCTATATTATTATTGAGGCTGAATACTTGTTTAGTCGTTATTAACGTTTCATGACGTATGTTTAACAAGCAGTTTTTCTCTCCCCATCTCTAGACACGATATAATGGAAAAGGTTTGCTTGTGACACAAATGCCGTTACCTAACACAGTTATAGATTTCTGGCGACTCGTATACGATTACGAAGTTCAGTCGATTGTCATGATGAATGAAGCAATTATGCCCGGAGAAGTGGTAAATATTTTGTGTGTTCGTTTCATTTCTAAAATAAACTTAATTTTTGTAACATTGTTTTAGATAGATAGGTCTTTTATAAGCCACTTTGTATTGTTTATTCAGAAAATGTACTAATGAATTTGATCAATTGACATATTTCTCGACCTTACAGGAAATGAATGCATTTTGCCCGAACATTCCATTTGAGCCATTTTCTATGACGAGCCGTTATCTAACAAATCCTATTTTGTTTCACAATATTTTATTGGTACGTTTCATAAAGAAAAGTCTCCGAAATGAATACTGTATATATTCTTTCATACGTCATTCATCATGCAAAATTTAAGTCTGGAAATGCTGTTGAGCGCAACTCAATGTGTCGAGTTTGTCAGGTACTTGTGCATCTGTGTATCTATGTATTGGTCTGAAACTACAAAATAACTTATTTCTGGGATACGTTAAAATTTCAGTACCAAAAGAATACATAAAACAAACGTTCATATTATGCCATGCGATAAACATTGTATTCAACTTTAATACATTCCTTGTCCTTTAATTATACTGTTAATCAAATGGTACACTATGACAATGCATCTAGCATGCATAATAATCCTAAGAGAAGAATTAATTGTAATAGTTATCATCAATAATGTTATGAAAGTTTATAAAAAGAATAAATGTTCACTTTAACACATACGCAAATTGACTCGCAGGCCCACCCACCACATTTAATATACGACTACCATACTGAACGTGTTACATATTCAGATATGTATAACAAAATTACAAGTATGGTTCTTACATCCACACTATGCGCAATGAAAAGAATACGATTTACAAAAGCGTACGATACAAATGAATAAACACGAGCACGACTGACAGAATCGTATGACGAAAAATAGAATAAGTATGTTTCACACAACCAGATGAGACCAATGAATAATAAATATGGTTCACATAACCTTTTGCCAAAGAGTAAATGAAGTATGGTTCAAACAACCATGTGATACAAAGAAAATTAAATATAGTTCACATGTATCTTTGTATAAATTATACAACATCACGCTCCTTTTTTAGGAGTTGAGACTTTACGTAATAATCCCTCCACCTTCTCCAGAAGTATGCGTCCATATTTAACAATTCCCATCATGAAACAGATACACTCTCGGTTGAAATCGCTTCACTGCCACACTATGGATACTACATTCACCATCCTGGTTCTTCAAGCCGATATATCCGTCTATCCATCCATCCATACATACATACAACCGTATTGATGTAGATGGAAATAATGTTGACACTCCCTGACAGAATACAAGAGATCACTGTGTCGCATAGAAGAATAAAGAATAAGCCTCCTACAAATGCACACGAGCAGGGTTAAAGCATCCGTGTACACCGTGCTAAACGAGTATCTCTGCGAATGCAAGTATTATTCAGTCACACAAACAAACAAAAATAACGATCTGCCCAAGGTAACGCTATATGCGTATATTAAGTTAATTAACCCAATTGTTTTTAAGGCGTTCTAAATTATTTTCTTGCCTTATTCCGTGACACCTAAGGTGAGTTTGTTTCTGGGATTAGTATATTCCTCGACCATAACACAGTTAAAGTAGGAAGATTAATTGCATGTTTCTAATAGCAGATATTCACATAGTTATGGCTTGTATTACTTAGGTTGGTGTGTATTGGCCTGAGAACAACGAGATTTTCCGACATGGGCCTTTCGTAGTGACGATAACATCTAACGTTGAAAAAGGTAGCCACATTGAAAGGATGTTGCAGATTTCAAAAGACGGGGAGGTGAGACTTGAAAATTAAGAATAGTTGTTTTTGACAGACATATTTTTCGTCTTGCTTAGATTATAGGATAATAATGCCCCATATCTTCAGTTATTATGATGTCAGTTGTTTAGATCTCCATCATATCTTATGAAATATATATATTTTCACCGTAATTTAATAACCATTTGCTACTTTCATAAAGACAATCCTTTTGATTGTTGCATGCAGACTGTTTGATTTATTCAATAATGCGTATCTAGCGAAATTAATGGATCTCTGCTACCATAGTTTATAGACTGGCAATCGTTGTCTTCATATAGTGCTATCCTAAGACTTCCTTTAAAACAAAAACCTGTCCTTGTTTCTGATAGATTACAAAAACTAATTTTATTTTCTTTCGAAATGAAGGAGGGGACTCTATCATTAAAGCAATTTGCCTGCTCCTTTTGGAGGCTAAATGATGCAGTTCCCAAAAGTATGGATGGATTCTTAAGCCTCATAGATGATGTGGAAGACTGGAAGAGACAGTCAGGCGAGAGACCGATTCTAGTGCATTGCATGTAAGACTGACTCATTAACTGTTCTCAGATTTATATTTGTCTTCTCGCATTGTTTGATATTTGAAAAATTACAAAAGAGCACTTGTCTTGTTTTGTAAGAATGTAAATTATACTATATCTTTAAAAACCAAGTTGATCTTTATGTCAAAGGTTTAATGGACAACATATCATTTAATTGAAATTGGCATAGACATTATTCTTTTTTATCAGAACAGGTCATAGCCTCATTAAAATGTCTATCATGCGTCCGCTCCGTATAGAAAGGGTTTGTAACTGTTTGCTCTAAAGCATTTTACCACATTATTGTCTACATCATGCCAAGGAAATGGGATCTTAGTGCATTTACCAAAACACACAGAAGCAGTCCACAATGGCTGTCCTGTGTGATTAACGATCCCGAAACCCTAGAATAAACGAAGAGTCCAATGCTCTACACACTGACCTACCGCGAACCCCCATACAGAAGGATTAAGCAAGCAATAGCTAGATCAAACGGAACATTTAAAGACTATTAACAATAAACCGAGCTATATGGTTTCTATCTTTGAGTGATTGCCAGGGTTATCGTGCTAAGTATTAATATAAACCTAAATTAAATTTCGATCTACTCTTCTGAATCAATTTATATTTGCAAAAGGCGCTGGTCGCCATGGCATGAAGCTACAATAATCTTGAGAGAAAGGTTTCACTTGCGTAGTTGTTTGCGGGGAAAGGCATACATGGCATCCCTCCCCATTTCGTTATTTATCATAATCGTATGGTACTGTTAACTTAATTCTTACAGGAACGGTGCTGAAAGAAGTGGCCTTTTCTGCGTTCTGTGGTGTGTCCTTGAGAAACTCAAGTCCGACAGAGAGGTGGCAATTCGATCAATCATCCGACAGATGCGTATTCGAAGGCAACACATCATCCCAAATTTTGTAAGTATGCAAATAATCTAACTCTTTCTATTTCGTTCGTACTAGACATTTAACGTGAATGTTACTTCATAAAGGCGAATTATGATGGAAACGTATTTAGAGAAAACAGAATTCAAGATTATGTATAATTTCAATGATTATTCTGCTAATATATTATTAAAAACTTGATGATGGATCTCAAAGCTTGTAATTTCTCACAAACCCTAGCAAGAACATAGTTAAGTATATCTTTAATAATAATAATATTGTTCACTAATAACACATTCTACTTCTATCCGAAATTTAGCAATACATTTTGAATTCTTACGTTCTGACACAGTTGCATATTGCACAAAAGGGTAGTTCTCATGAATATAAGGAGCTTTATCTTTGTTAATAACGATGTAAACATTGCCTCGACGCGTAATTTGATTATTAATGTTTAGTGTTTTGTGCAATTGTTTAATTTTTATTTCATAGTTGTAAATATTCTTTGTAAACTCGAGCGACAATTTATTTGTTTCAATACGATTGATCAACAATGATATTATGTACTTCATATAACGTTTGTTTCAGGAACAATACAAGTTCTGCCATGACGTTGTATTCTACAGCCTGGACAAATCTACTATGTATACCAACATTTAATTAAGAAACACAAACTCATCTAACAAACTGTCCTCCAATGTCTAAATTGTTGTTTACTTATCAGTAGCCATTTCAGAAGGATGTACAATATCGGATTTGTGAACATTGACTAAAACAATTTAGGGGATAAAATACATATTGTTTTTGTTAAGTAGGAAAATCATTCCTATGGACACGTTTTCAGCAGTTAGTTTGTAAGCAGTTTAGTTTCACACTGATTAAATTTTGATATTTAAGTATGAAAAATACTAATACTAAAACTAGACATAATAGAAATTAAAATTAAATTTGTGTGGTAGATAACGAAAGCAAAAGGAAATAAATATCCATTCTTACGCGTCATTGTAATTAATATTACGGTACTAATAGCTTGTTTAACATTTATTAGAAAACTGTTCTACCGTTTAGTGTTTCACAATATATATATATATATATATATATATATATATATATATATATATATATATATATATATATATATATATATATATATCGTTTCTACTTTTAATTTGTAAATTTGGTTTTAAGGAGAACAAAGCTTGTAGAATTGGACAATATTTTATTTTTAATAAAGATATAAAAATATATAAACCTCGCTAACACTACAATATTTGGTACTTGTTGGGGTATAGCAGTTCAATACATATAGCATCAAACACTTTTTTGAATAAGAAATATATAAATTTCCATGGGCTTTTGTGTTTTTCAACACATATTACCCTAATAAAATTCATTTACAACATCATAACCAGAAAAGAAGAACAAAGAGATAAAAGAGCAATAGAGAAGAAATATATATCAGCAGACATGACTTCTTTCACATTAATAGTCATATTTGATAAAATGTTTACTTGTTATTCTTTGTAAAAATATTATTTGTGAAGAAAAAGTTGAAAGGTATCGAATACGTGACTCTCTCATGTGAAAATTGGTATACTTTTTCCCAATATCAACATTCCGTAACCATAACAGTTGTTATTGAACGCTGAATTTTTCTTTGTGAATATTACGTGCTTGGTTCAAATGTATCTTCTCGCGAGGTATTGTTATATGTTATTTAAATATGATTGTGAGATGTTACAAACCCTGAACATATTTGAAGTTCACAAAGACCAAACTTCGTTGTGACATTTCTGATCGTGTTACGTAATGCGTTTTAGTCCAGTTTCTATGCATAACGGTCAACTATTTCCATTGGTGGTATACTTTACGGTTTTATAAGGATGCATAAAAGGGTGCCGTCAAATCAAGTGATGAATGCAGTTCTGAGAAAATACCTCTATGTAAAATGCCTTGTTTTAAAATATTACATCAAGAAATGCTCAATAACACTGTCCTATAGCTCAAATGCTTCCGAAATAAATGCAATCAAACTTTACTAATTCCGTGTCACTGAAAACGAAAATCATGTTTAAAATTTTTGATTGGCTCTAACAATAAAGATATGATACTGAGTCTGTATATACGACCATTGACTTGGGAATGGCGGAGGATAAGTGAATTATAAAGGGAAGGGATCTCAATTTAAACCAGAAATAACTAAAATATATCTTTGACCGGAGCTATGAATAAACCTCTGAGGTTTTGGACCACTTTATCTTTAGGCAAAGCAATGAATGATGCAGTCTGAAGCTGCCATTGCGCCATACATGATACGGACTGCATCATGTTATTCCTAGAAGTCACGGATGATGCAATCATACAGATGCTTGCATCATTCTGCTGAACAAATTGCCCTGTATCCGTTCTAGCAATCACAGTGTCATGCCCTCTTTTTTGGCAGTGTTTGATTTTAAAAAGAGACACATTTCTGTTTAGCCAAAGTGAGCAAAGATGCCAACAGATCATATCAGTAATTCTTACTTCTGCATATTGCCTCCATTTGGGAAAGGAGTGTCAAAGAAGAAACAGTGGACTATGCATTATTTAAAGATTCCATCAGCTATACGCCCAGTACCCAACGGAGAAGGACTGCCGGTTCATGAAGCACCAGAATCATTCTCACTTGAGTCAGACGAAGAAGAGGCAGAGGATGACACTTCTAGTCCTGAATCATCAATGTCACATGACCCATATATATCACATCCTCCACCTCTAAACCCCACTTAATAACACAAGGTGAACTGAATGACTTTGTCAGGGATTTAAGGCAGAGGTATTGGACTCCAGACTACAGCAGTGGAATCTCCTGGCAGGTGAAGTTAGGGTTTCCAGGTTCCGCGAGGGACAAAATAATCTTGTCCCATTCTTCTTGACCGATGAGCCAGTCGAGCGATTTCACCAGGACATAGCAAAAATGGAGAAACGCAGTCAGGGCAAATGGAACCTATCAAATGACGCAGACTATTGCTGCACAGTGAGAAGAGTGCTCTATTTAATGAATACAAGAGACAAGCCAATACGTTCTGAGTAGACACTGAATAATGATTAAATTATGTAATGATATATACCTAACAGTTTGTTGCCGTTTGTTTCATAACAAAAATTATCTGTATAACACCTTTACTGTTTTACAAGGTGTTGCATAAAGAGGATAGGTGAAATATTATCATGGAAAGCAACCATAAACACAAGAAAAGACCTAGGTTTACAGCTTATGATGAAAACTCTATTATGTACAGAACATACATAGTCAAAATATCTAAAAACTTAAATATCTTGAAACAATAGCTTACACATTGTTTAACTGTCATATTTGAATTCAGCACATCAGAATACATAATAAATAGCACATTGTATCTCTGAAGCAAACATGTAATTGGTACTGTAAATTTTAACTGTCTTCTTCGTTTTTTATTCTCAAACACGTACTAAGTCACATAACTTTTAAAGCATGTTTGAATAAAAAAAACCGTTAATCATTTTAAAACATTTCTTATACCTTTTATTAAAACTTTTCGGTTTATTTTATTGTTTGTCTCCTTCAACAGAAACTTCTAACAGAGTATATTTGTTTTGTAGGGTCCTGTTCGAATGAAGTTTGTACAGTTAACAAGGCGAGAAAGTTTATAGCTCGCAAGAATTTTGATACCTGCTTTATTTCGAAAGTGTGTAAAAATGCGCTTGTTCCACGGCAAAAGCATATTTCTTTAATATGGATGGGATATTTTAGAACTGTCTGTCTCTCTTTCTATATATATATATATATATATATATATATATATATATATATATATATATATATATATATATATATATAGACCTGTTTTTTATTGGATGCTGAATATTGAAGTAATGTAACTTGGATTGTTTTATGATTTATTAACCTTTTTCAAACTGCGTTGATTTTTTACGACTGTATTGTCATAAACTAAATCACACTACGAATCAAAACCAACACGTTTTGTAAAACATAGCAAATAATTTAGTTATCAGAGTTACAAATAAAATATGAGAGGTACTTTCGGTATTGGGAAGTGAATCAAAATAATACTGTACAAGTCCTATTAAAGTCCAAAATAATGAAAAGCTCCAAATAAACTCCAAATCTTGAATATACTGGTCCATCAAGACTGATGACGTTGTCAAGTCGGCGATGTCTTGAACTTCTTTAAATAATTCATAGAAGTTCAAGAATAACATTATTGTATAATGAACAATTTATATTTCTACCTCGTACTGAAAACATTGATGGAAAGTGGGGATGGGTGGGTTTATGCATTTCACTAATGTTCTAAATGCATTTGGATCTTTTTCAGGTATAGTCTTAGTTTTTTTGTGATATTTACTACTGTTCTCTCGCCGACATGTGCTGAATCTACGTTTAGTAAACCGGGCGGTTCACTGCTAACTGGCATTAATTATGTGAGAAGAAAAAAACAGTTATTAAGCTTTTGCAAAACATCGAGCCTACTGGACCCACAAAGAGGGTCTGTATCAAATTGGTTGAACCGTTGTGTATATATGAAAACCTCACACCTAATGTTTGACATTAAAATCTTGAACCTTGCTGCAAAAGCTGCATGAACGTAGACACGAACAAATGCGCGCACACAAGGACGGATTGGATCGCATAATCACACCCTTTCCGAACGGTATAATAAAGTTTACATTGATTTATATATTGATTAGTGAAAGTAACCAAAAATAATACAACGTATTTAATGATCATTATCATATTTATGTTTTCTTGTCATTCGTCCCATCAGTCAAGTGTTTGCATAATAAATCATTTTAATACTCGAGTGAATTATTAATCACATTGTGGCAAGCCGGTAATCAGTTTTAACACAACCTTCTTTAAAATGAAGCAAAAATAATGAGGGTCACGCCCTCAACACCCAATTATCACATAAATTAGAACTGAAATGGCAGTGGCCTCGTTCATTTGCTTGCACTTGCAAAACTAGTATACCCATGTTCTCTCTCTCTCTCTCCCACTCTCTCTCTCTCTCTCTCTCTCTCTCTCACACACACACACACACACATACATACAGACACAGACACACACACACACACACAGACACACACGATCAAGCAGATATGACTGATTAGGGTATAATCAGAAGTGCCGTTTGCATGTTCCAAATGTGACATCTTCTAAAAAGGCGAACATCGTGCTTCTGATGTTTTTGTTTGAACTGCTGGACGGGTCGTGCTTTATTGTACAGACTTAATAAATAAAATAAACCCTATCGATGCATAGTATAACTTATCCTCCGAGTTTCCCTTTAATGAATTTGTGGCAAGATCGGTACTTTATAATTGAAGATTGTAACGATGTCTTAAGGGAAAAATCTAAAGCAGATCGTTTTAAAGTTAAATAAGTGCAATGGAGAGTATATTGCGACATGCATTTACTGACTATTATCTATGCTATTATGAAAACACATCAATCACGAATGAGACTATAACTTCCCATATCTTTCGAGTGGTTATTGTTGGCGGTGATATTTACTCAGAGCAGAATAAACGAAGTTAAACAACAAGTAAGTCGAATGAAAGTCATATCATATCTCATAAAGTCGAACGCAATGATAATATAATTGTTCTTAGCCATAAAGTAATGTCTCATTCCATAAAGTAATGTCTCATACCATAAAGTAATGTCTCATTCCATAAGTAATGTCTCATTCCATGAAGTAATGTCTCATTCCAACTATGAAAGCAAATAAACTATATTAGAGTTCAACGCCTCCAAGTAGTCTATATTTTCATCTTTGAGTGAGATTCGTCGCAGGATGTATTCACGGACATACTATCCAACCTGATAAAAGAGAGAAGCGCATCGTGTTTAAAGGAGTTATCTGGTACTAAGAAAGTAACAAGGTCTTGTTTAAAAAATCAAACATATATTTACGTAAAAAGTTGTAAAGTCTTTATCAGAGTTTTTGGAAGCAGAGAAACTGATTTTGGTCATGGCAAAAAATATTTTTTATTGTTGGTAGAATGGCTTGTTGTAAATTATAAAGTATGGGATTTGTTCCTGAAGAACTTAATAAGCTAGACGTTATTTTTTTCACAAATCATATGTAATGTCCGAATTATAAGTTATTATGATGTTAGAAACTAAGCATCAGTTCATGGGCTAATTGAATAAATGAACGTATTAACACTAACCAGGTATATATTTCAACAAATGAATACATTGGCTTGGGTACGAATGATCTATATGTATTTTCTTTACAAGCTGTGTTGTTGTTCACATGTTTATAATGGTGTTTGTAGACTGCGAAAATAACGTATGTGGATGACATGTAATACGTACAGTTCCTCTTATTGACCCATTGATAAACAGAATAAAGTACATGCCAACTGTCCTGGATGTTGTAAAACCTTATCATGGGATACTACTGTAATTACACTGGACAACAAATTTTTACAAAAGTCATGTTACTGAAATAAAATTAGTCAATTCTTATCAATTTTTATGTGCTGAACACGAATATGACAGTCAAATTGCAAAATTGGCTCTAGTTTTTTTGTAATCTGCAAGAAATTAATGTTTACATAACGAAATGCATTCCAATAGTAAAAGGTCAACTGTAATAGCCTACCTATAAAAAATCAAGTCATTGACTACATCTTAGATTTCTTCGCCTGTCTCTTGTACAGCTGTTCGGGAGCATCTCTGAGGAGTGTCCAGCAGTAGTCAGCCAGCATTGTAGTGGACCATTTTCCCTGGTATCTTTGTTCCATTGTTGCGATATCTTGATGAAAACGTTCGCCGTGTTCATCACTAACAATACCACAGTTGCTAGGAAAGAAATCCAAATGGGAATGAAGGAAGTGAATCTTTAGAGACATATTGCAGCCAAGTTTCTTATACTTCATCAACATGTCTTCTACTAGTTCCTTATAGTTTTCTGCCCTAACATTTCCGAGGAAGTTTGTAGAAACTAGGCGAAAAGCATTCCATGCTTGTTTCGCGTCACCTTCCAGCAAGTTGTTGAACCGGTCATCTTTGAAAAGCTCTCGAATCTGAGGACCCACAAAAACTCCCTCTTTAATCTTTGCTTCGCTGAGTCGAGGGAATTTTTCATGCAGGTATCGGAATGCTGGCAAAGTCCGGTCAATGGCTTTCACGAAGTTCTTCATCAAACCTAGTTTGATGTGAAGGGGTGGTAGCAAGATTTTCTGAGCCTCAACCAGAGCTGGGTGTTGGATATTCTTCTCTCCAATGGCTACATTCTGCCTGTGAGTCCATTCCTTCCTCATGTAGTGCATTTCCCTTGCTCGGCTATCCCACTCGCATAAGAAACACATGTATTTTGTATATCCTTGCTGCAGTCCCATTAAAAGGGCAACTACCTTCAAATCACCACAGAGGTGCCAGCTGTACTTGTTATACTCAGTGGAATTCAGTAGCTGCCTTAAGTTATCGTATGTCTCTTTCATGTGGACAGCATACGCTACTGGAATAGATGGAAGAATGTTTCCATTGTGCAAAAGCACAGCCTTGAGACTCAGTTTCGAAGAGTCCATAAATAGTCTCCATTCTTGTGGGTCATGAGTGATTTTTAAAGCATTCATGAGGCCCTCAATATCGGAACAGAATATCAGATTACTTTCCTTTCTGAAGAAAGGCTCCAATTGCTGGTGGCGCTTTCGATATGCAGTAATTGTGACATCTTCTTCTAGAAGACTCCATTGTTGGAGTCTTGATCCTAGCAATTCTGCCTTGTTCTTTGATAAGTCCAAATCACGAATCAGGTCATTTAGTTCTTCCTGTGTTATTCTGTGTGGGGTTGATGATGCACCACAGTGAAAATCTGGATCACTGCATGCTGATGGACCAGGAGAAGAACAGGTCGACTCACCTTTGTCTTCGTCAGATGAATCAAGAGAATATTCTGCTGGAGGTTCTGGAATAGGAAGTCCCTCACCATGTGGAACTGGTCTCAATGCAGACGGAATGTTTGGGTAGACTATTCTCGACTTCTTTCGCTTCGTTATTCCGCCGGAAAGAGGAGGAACCAAGCAGAAGTAACAGTCATTTAGGTGGTTGCTTGGCTCTCTCCACACCATTGGGACTGCAAACGGCATTGATGACCTTTTGCAATTCAACCACTGTGAAAGCTGTGTTGTACATGTAGCACAGCATATATGCGGAGCCCAAGGCTTGTCTTGGTCACCAACCTTGCATCCGAAGTAAAGATGATATGCCTTCTTCACTTGAGAATTGATACTTTTCTTCTGGTTGGCAAATGTCACTTCCCCACAAATATAGCAAAAATTGTCCGCGGTATTAACACACTTTCGAGGCATTACTGTTCTTTATTGTACGTAAATGGATAAAATAATAAGTTTTATGTAACAGTAGCTTGAACTGTCTCGCACAACGTCTAAAATATTTTAAATGCTGAACCTATCTGATTGGGCTTTATATAGCACACTGCTTACGTCAGCTTCAGCAGCCGCCTGGCATTAGTATAATAGGCCTACACATGTATAGTACACTGCTGACGTCAACTTACTTCAGCAGCCGCATGGCATTAGTATTGCATTGCATCAGAAAATGATGCAATCAACTGTGGATGATGTGAGCATGATGGTATTATGCAATGTTACATCATTATTCCGGATGTTGCTGCAGTCCTACTGGAGAAATTTACACAGTGAAACATAGAAAATGAGGTATATGAATATCTTCAAAACGAGAGCCAATACAAATTTTTCACGGTTATATTCGTGTTCGGCACACCAAAATACTACAGATTAGGGCCTTTTCAAGTCAGTAATGATTTCACTGTTGACCAGTGTTATACGTGTGACAATAATAGCAAATGCATCACATAAATTCAGAGTGATGTACTGTTATTTGAAGTGTTATTCTGGGAAACATGGGACCATATTTGCGACATTAAATGCACAAAATGCATAAGTGAAACAGGATGTGGAATCTCCAACGGGATATGTACCATGGGATGTTTAACAGGTCTTTATGGCGTCAATTGTAATGGACAGAGCGGCCATTGTGCTGGAGGCGAATTTTGTAATAGATCTTAAATGTAACGCAATAAATGCCGGATCCTTCCTTTTCATAAAAGCGCTATAATTTTATATTGGACTAATACACGGTATGCACAAATTCATTAACAATATAAACTGAAAGTGTTAACTGAATACAACATTTACTCAGATTCACTCTTGAAACAGTATATTTAATTCTGATATTATCGACAATTAAAGTTACAGCAAATCCTATTTTTCAAAATGTCCGAAAAACAACATTCACTGACTGCGTCTATTTCAACGCTTTCTATTATGTTCTTAGGTCTTCCTGTATTATACATATTTGTAAAGTAGACCTTCTCTCCTTCCTGAACGAACGTTTTCATTAGCTCTATCGTGATTTTCATTTAGGTGGAATTGTATATTCAATTTAGTATTCATAGGCAAGGTACATGTCAACTGTCCTGGATGGGATACTACTGTAATTATACGTGCGACAATAATTGCAAAGGCATCATATGAATTCAGAGTGATGTACTCTTAATTGAAGTGTTATTCTGGGAAACATGGGACCATATTCGCGACATTAACTGCACAAAATGCATAAGTGAAACAGGACGTGGAATCTCCAACGGAATATGTACCATGAGATGTTTAACAGATCAATACAAAATGCTCATCTAATACATTTTTGGAAAGAAACATTAATTTGGAAATATAGTTAATTCCGAGAAGGGCATTTTTGAGCTATATTAATGTGATACATCAAAAGACTGATAGTACAGCGTCACGATCCAGGCCATTGGCACATTAGCTTATTCGAGACTACTGGTACATTAACACATTCGATACTGGAATGTATTTTAAATAGCACTGAAAGTCATTTGGAACATTACAGATTTGGACTTGTGATATACCTTTTGTGACTATTTGGGTTTTAATTCATATTACTGTAAGTTCTTTCTAAATTTTCATACTGTATTATTGGGAAATAAGGGGCCCCGAGTGGCCGAGTGGTCTAAAGCGCTCTCCGTTACGGATCACTGCCATCTCACCTGTCTGCGTGGGTTCGAGTCCAGGATTCGGCCAATGTGGGTATGTAAGAAAACTTGCCAGTAGCTTCTCGTGGGTCGGTGGTTCTTCTCGGTGTTTTCCCGGATTCTTCCTCCGCCATTAATACTGACCGCCATGCATAGCCTATCGTGTGCTGAAAAATGGCGTTACACCCCACAACAACAACAACAACAATTGGGAAATAAATAATTTTTTGAATTTTACCGAAATTGTTGGTTTTCGCTCTTTTCTGTTACTTAGTTAAAAACAATGTGAAATTGGGATTAAATTGGAAGACCCTTGAAAGTATATAGGTGATAAACAATTTTAACTTCGGATGTATTTCTCACATCTTATTGTGATTATTTAAATGAAGGTGTATGGAAGGACGTTTATAAAACATCGTCACGTGTTTCATTATCTCTACCAATAACATCAAAAATTCATGCAATGTTTAAAAATTAGCAGTCATCACAACATGTGTACTAATGTGTAGATGGAATCTATAATATCGTAATTTAAATATGCTGCTAAATATCGCGTTTAGTGTTACTGTAAAGCAGTGATGTATGCATTATTAGTATTACTATCATTATTATTATTATTATCTTCTGTTGTTAGTTTTTTTGTGTTTATTTTTACTTTTATTATATGCTATGGAAAATTATATGGTGAATGTGTCCTTGTAGAAATCTAGTTTATTTTCTACTTGACCTGAATCATTTTTTTATTCTGTAAGAAAAACAATATATAGCAAATAGTTTCCTATAAGAATGGGTTAAGTATTAGGATTATTATCTTGGATTGCATCAATTACATTGCGTTTACCACATTTTATATTCAAATTAAAACGAAGATTTTATTTTTTAACCATTAGGAACCTTTTAGAAGGTTATTTTCCATTAGAATAAAGTTTTGTTTTAGAAAATGCCAATTGTAACCTGAAATCAGGTGCAAGACCAAATAATCTCGTTGATGTAGAAATTATTCAAACGCGCTTTGCGATCTGATCAGAATTAATTGTATTATTATTTTATCCAGTAGTACATTTCGCCTGGAATTTTATATATTTCAAATAAGCTTGCAAATACAAAATACCCATAAAAAATAAGATTATTTAAAATAGAGACTTGAATTAATAGTGAAATTTAAAATCTGATTATTCTAATATTGTACATTTGTGATCCAACTAAGGACTGTTGACACATCAGCACAATACTGGCCAACACAGGCACATCAATAAGTCTAGCATTGGATTTATTTTAATTTATATATCCACTACGTGTATTCAGAACATTAACATTAACCATTATGACATGTGTCTGCAATTCTAGTATTACTGAAGATTTAATTCGCAATACCATGAGTTAATTTATATTAGATTTTCACGTTGCATTCTATGGAAATAAATTAATTTTTGAATTTTACAAAGCTTGTTGATTCTCACTCGTTTGCATTGCTTGAATTAAGACAATATAATTATAATAATAGGCAAATATCTAGTTAGTAGCATTAATCATGACAAAGAAACGTGAATGAAAAATTAACTGTTATAGTTGGTAGTATATTGTTCCTAGATCAAGGATATCCGCTGAAAAATTATCTCATTAATCTAAATATAAAGATACAATCGAGTACGACAGTGGATGCCGTGCTTGTAGAAAAGCATGACATATTCCATCTGCATCTTGCTTGAAACATTTTGTCTATTTTCGACTTATAAAAACGGTTTTTATATAGGGCGTTAGGTTATATTATTTATATTCAAAGTGAACAGAAACTTGAAATACCATTTTACTTATAAAAGGTTTGCATTATATGACACTTCTCTGATTATATAATTTTTTTAAATAAAAAAAATCACAGTAAAGGACCTTCAGGCGGAGAGAAAATGAAGCAAATAATGTGTTCTGCGATGTTAATTTGAACATCAATGTCATTAGTTTCTTTTTATGCAGTTTTCAAGCAATATTGGTGTGTCTGTGGGTTGTTTCCAGTGTGTTGGTCTCTTTCAGGTTGGTTTATCACTGCTTATTGCATTTTAGACTCTGTTCATGGGTCTATTCATCCTATATATGGAAAATGCAGGCATAAAGAATTTTCCCTTTCATTCTTTTTCACAGTTTAAATACATAAATAAAGCCTTTGGGAATAAGTTATCAATTATGACTCATGTATTGATATGTATCTCGTTTCTATTCAGAATTGTGTGATTATTAATTAGCAAATCATCTAGTATTATTATTATTATTATTATTATTATTAGAAGAAGAAGAAGAAGAAGAAGAAGAAGATGAAGAAGAAGAAGAAGAAGAAGAAGAAGAAAATGGATAAGTAGTAGTAGTACGGGTAGATACTTGTGTGTGGTTGTGTACGAGTGAGGTGGAGATGAACTGTATTGCCATTAGCCCCTGTGACCTTTCGGTATACATATGAAAATTATGGGTCTCCTGGCAGTAGCCTGATCTTATTTGATCCTCAAACGTTACCTCTTTTTAAATCCACGGAGACAACGATAACAGAACAAATATTTCGTGCTCATGATTATAATACTTAATTTACACAATTTGTTGACATTTTTTATCGAAGCAACATGCTGCTTAAAATACATCAGATTAATTACAAACTAAGATTCAGTCGGGGAAATGCATATCGGATAAATCGTGCACCTTTGTCGCCTGAATGTTTCTCATCAAGCCAAAATACATTAATCGATAGTGTGTTATGTTTTGTACATCGCTCCACATTTTTACCTAAGAGAGAAATTTTATGTTATCGGTTTTTAGTGTTTTAAAATATTTTTTTTTCTGATTTGAAAATCTGTCGGCGTTATCATATGCAGTGTAGAATACAGACAACACTGACCAAACAAAACAATACTCGTCGTTGTTTTTGACATTAACACAGTTTTTCGTATTTTGTTGTCTGAGCTGGTAATTCAATATTTGCGCCACCTCGAACTTGATCAATTTTAACTTTGTGGAAATTAATATTATTAATACCAACAAATTCCCATGTGGGATCATTTGGTTGATAGTTTTCTATTTTGAGTGAATTTATAGATCAGATCCATGATATCATTAAGTTATGATCCCCTCAAGACAGCAATAGCACGTGATGACATCCAGTTATTTTCCTTAACAACACGATGTTTATCTATGGTGTCATGTAATTGCTTTTGATGCTGCTGAATATCATTAAATCTCCACCGCGGCAGTTCGATCATTCTATAGTTGGGTCATCCTGTTTAACTGTAGCCTCATGGCTGGCTATCTCCACAATTACTGCAACCTTACTTTCCTCACATACGCGATTTGCTGTTGAATCACATATTATATCTCAACGTTATTATTTGTAAAAACAATCTGCTTACCATGCCGGTTAGCACAGTTATTTTTCCTCTATATTTTAACATGTTTCTTACCCTTACTCCTTCAATATTGCTCTCAGCTGTTTTCTCGGTTACAGAATCATTTGCTTTTCCAAAGCAAAAGAACGTTTTTAAAATAATATAAACGCTGGAGCAAAAAAAACCCCCAAAACAAAACAAAAAAACCCCCAAAAAACAAGCAATAATACTTGTGTAATTACCACTGTCTTTAATTGGGGTTCATATGTAGACCGGATTTACCTTTGACTTTTATTGCTTTACAATTTTCATCGGTAACGTCAGGGGACCAAATTCATCGTGAGGGTTTGCCTTTTAATATGTTAAACTGCTGATTAACTTGATCTAACTTGACATGGATAAAATGGCATTTAATAGTTAAAAAATAATTGTTTGTTAAATATTGTTATTTCAGCTGATGTTGTGTAGCTGTGGCCGCATACATTTTTTATATATATTTTATAACATCAGCTATTATAGTCAGAAAATGATAATCTTCATTTGCTCACCAGAGACCGGGTTACTCTATCCATGGTGATCTGCTATATCATCAGCGTGTAAACATAGTTGTGACTACGTTTACTTAACGCACCCATCCCATCCTCGGTTAAACCATCGCTAGGTTGATGTCATAAAGTATACGAATCGGCCGAGGCATCGTCATCCTGCGGCTGATTATAATTAATACATTTGTGATTGAGTATTTGCTCGTTTGAATTTCTGATATCATGTGCGGGCACTAAATAACTACTCGGTGTTTTACTCGCGTGTTGATTCCAATCGATGCTGCTGGCGCTGCCCTCCTTTACACACATGCCAAGCCCGTTAGTGTTGCCACGTTTAATCCTCCAGTCAATGGTTGAACTTATCCTGTATAGGCTGCAAAGATTTTGATATGCCACCTCGGTAAAGTGAGACTTAAATTTCACTCCAGTTTGATTTTGCGATTTATCTAGTAGTCATACCCTCGTCTCGTTTAGAATGCTCCTCATGGAGTAGAAAACGTGGTATCGAAGTAATGATCGTCCCGCTGCGGTACAACCCGTATTCAGATTATATAAACTTATACCGCATGCGGTTGTTGCGCAGCAAAATGCAAAGTTAAACTGGTTTTGAGAAAACACCGTTTGATTAGAAATGCGCTTTGGATAAAACCACGCTTCTGCGATACGATTCGCCATTATCACAAGCTGACTCGTTGATACCACGACGGGGGAGTAAATAGTATCGCCTGGTACATCAACTGTGTCCATCTATGCGTAATCGCCGATGTTTATATTTTTGAAGTTACCAATCGAGTCGTACATTAGATTTGTTGCGAAGGATTTAGCTGGTTCATAGCAGATTTCTAAAGTGACCACATCGGCTATTTTTCCCGCAGTGTTAATTCAGGGCCGGTTCGACCATTTGGAAAGAATATTTCCTTTTCTGTATGTAATATAATTTATTTTACTTTTCACCGACTGTAATACTTGATCAAGTGCGTCGCGTCAACCAGGATCAATATAAATAATAAGAGCATTTATATATCGTGAGAAACTTTTCTTTGGAGACGATAATGTCGAACATGTGATTAGGATTCCTCTCCATGAGTTTAGATTTTATACCGAAATTCAAACTCATCGTTCAAAAAGATTTCAATGGTTGATTCACTGCGTTTAACCGGGTGATGGTGTTTACTTGTTCATGTTTCATATGCCGCAATTGCTGTTAAGACTGCAATAGCTAGTGATGCCAATGTATGGCCGGCAACCACGTCGACTCCTTCGACGAGAAATTTTAAGAAACCACTTACCAGGCAAACGATAAACTATGGAAGTGCTCCAGCGGTCCAGGCGGCTAAATCTAAGAACTAGTACCAGTTCTTAAGATGTAACAATTGTTTTAGCTTTTCTTGTAAAGATTGATCAGGTGATGGTCATAGACCAGGTAATGGTGATTGATCAGGTGTTGCACCTCGTGACGGGCCAGGTGTTGCACCTGTAGAACCGCGGGCTTTAACGATGATATCGTCGCCACTTGAACATAACAACAATAAACATTAAAAGAATTTCCATATCGGCTACAAAACAGGCGATTAAATTACCACGAGATCATACCACGGTGATGAATCTTGGAAGCAGCGACGCATTACTTTCAGCAAAACTCTCGGCGATGCCATCATCGCTGATCACTAAATGAAGGAGCACTTTTTTATATGTTTCGTCGTTTGTTCTAATGACACAAAGTTTCCTATTATTTCTGCCTCAAACACGTAGAGTTTAAAGGATTCGCTGTGGATCCTACTCATTTTTGGCATGGCATGTTACTTGATATCTGTAAAAAGTTATTATCACTATGTATATAGCCCCCATTAGGAGCCTTTTCTATACTGAAATTTATTTTTGATAGGATACCTTAAAATCTGTTTAAAAAAATTATACTTGAGAAGTTATACTTTCGCACCAGAGTATTCTTGCCTCAGAGTTTGTACCATCCGGCTACAGTGACCTACAGTTGTCATCATATATCGGAAAGAACGCTGTTTACAAAGTAATAGCATTTGGTGCCACTGATGATATCAATCGTAGACGAATCGGTGCCGCAACAGGCCGTGCATAAGCGGGTGCGTCAAATGCCGCCGTGGCAGATACTTTTTAAAACGGATTATGCATTCCACTTGATTTAGAGATAAGTGACGGCCACGCACCATTCCACCCTAATTGATTCAACGACAGATTCTCCTTGGAATTAACTGTTAACACTTACAACAGGGTGAATTTGTCCACAAACACCAAAGCGAAGTATGCAAAATCAGATATCACGTTTGAGTTTGAGATAATTGAAAGTGCGGAGATATCTTAAGATAAGATAGATGAATCTAAATTGACGCTGTTAAATATTATATAGTCCATAAAAATAGGGTGTTAATTGTTTATAAATTATGCAATACTTATTTAGTTCATGCTAAATGCTCAATTGCTATGACATCAAGTACATTAGTTACAAATGACATTCAGTTTTAGTGAGCTGATCCGTAACCGTATAATTTCATTCTCAAAATCTCCCCGACCCCTGCTCCTATTCTGGCAAATTCTGATTGCAAGGAATCCTTTTGATTATCATCTGATACTGGACATCACTGGTTTAAACTATATTTTTTGTCTCAAATACAAACTGACTTTGTAAGGTCACAAGAAAGGATTGCTGGACAATTTTAGAAGGTACAAGAACATGTAATGTTTATTTACCCTATCATAAATACCTTTTTTATTACACAGCAAGAGCATTAGGCTGACTAAAGACAGCAAAGTATCCATCCGATAGACTAATTTGTTGGTCTCCATGTTTACATGAATATAACATATATTACATCTACACACACTAAAACGCACACACACATTATATGCCGATATGCTGTCGCGACAACCATCCAGAGAGTTATGGTCTCGTGCTCAATGATCCATTTCTTGATCTACTGGCATCCAGAGGCCAATAACATAATGTAAGGACACCTGCCATTACGTACAGGAAATGTCAATCATGTTCTTCTTCAGCAATATCGTGATTCAATAACAGGCAGTTGTCATTTGGGTTTGCAAAAAATCATATTAAGCTACTAAAAGCGTTTGGACTCGATAGTACCTTAAGACACCCAATTTCGATATGACTGTGTAATGCCTGTTTTAACTGTCCATTTTTTTAATGCATGCATTCTGAGCATCATCTCTCTAAAGCTCATCCAGTCGCACAACCTTCATATTCTTGGTCATATCATCTGAAAATGAATATGTGGGAGAGAGAGAGAGAGAGAGAGAGAGAGAGAGAGAGAGAGAGAGAGAGAGAGAGAGAGATTTAGCATTCATGGACACAGTCGAAAAAGATAGCTCTTCTTTGATATCAGGTTAAACTATTTGTTAGTACTCTTGTACTTTTAAGACCAGCTCAGATTCCAGCTTTAAGGCTTAACAAGAGTCCGATAATGCCAGTACGACCCTGGAGTTAAAATTTGTCTCACAAATTATATTTTATTTACTGTGTTGCTGTTGATATAACTGTCAACTTTTATAACTTTGGCATACCATTATGATTTTGTATATTGAATTACATCTTATGCTTTTTGTGTATTGATTACACTTTTAAGTACAGTGATCAAAATAAATTGAAATAAAGCAATTAAAAGATGTTTGTCCTTTTCTAAATACATGTCTTCACACATTTCTGCATGAGATATTATACAAAGAAAGATTACATTCATGTAGTGCTGTATATTTGAAAGAGTGCACATATAGTACATGTACTTTTCTAGTGAGGAGCCCTGAGTGGCCGAGTGATCTAAAGCGCTCTCCCTTACGGATCACTGCCATCTCACCTCTGTATGCATGGGTATGAGTCTCAGATTCAGCCAATGTAGGTATGTGAGAAAGCTTGCCAGTAGCTTATCATGGGTCTGTGGTTCTTTCCGGGGTTTTCCCGGGTTATTCCTCCGCCATTAATACTGACCGCCATGCATAGTCTATTTTGTGCTGAAAAATGGCGTTAAACCCTACAACAACAACAACTTTTCTTGTGTTCTAAAAGTTTTTCCTAGAAAGCAGCCCTAAGTTAGAAAACTCTCTTCGAAACATTATATTAATGAAAATAACTGATCAGAAGACCCATCTGTACCATAAAAATTGTGCAATATATGTGATTCAAGACTACTGAATAAACGTGAAAAATGTTAAAATATCTTTTCGAACTTTAAGAGGTGTTTGATCAACAAGTGTCCCTTAAAGGGGCCAATGGTCTACAGTCAGAAAAGACCTGACAGGAATTCAAGCTATAACTTTTGTGTTAACTGCCAGATATTAAAACAATCCTTGATATTTTTTTTAGCAATAGCAAGGTTTTCAAATTGGTGATGGCCATACTGAATATCAGACTGGCACCATTTTCATTTGGACCAACTATATATCAGAACTCTTGTTAGTGAAGACCTCACGCTGATATGACCATTCGGTCAGAAAGAGTAGTGATCGCAAGAGATGGTTGTTGTGGCAGCCAATTTTGATACAAGACTGGCACCATTTTCTTTCATAACCAACCTGATACATATAAAACGTCTTTTGGTGAAAACCCCATGTCAATATGGCCATCCATTTAGGAGCAGACGTAAAATTTTTAATCTGGCAGCCTTGGTGGCCAAATCAGATATCAGATCAGAATCGTGTTCAAATGAGGGCCAAAGGCCCAACCAGACAACCCAAGAAGAGTTTTGTTGACATGACTTTATGTTAATTAGTAGTGGTAACAAGATTTTAAAGATGGTGGCCATATTGGATGTCAGATTGGCAACATTTTTATTTGGGACATTTTAATAAGTCTTTTGGTGAAACCCTTTGATGATATGACCATCAAGGAGGTGTGTGTGTGTGTCTGTGTGTGTGTGTGATATGAATTTTTAACGCAGCTTTAAAAAAATTTCAGTCATATTGCTATGATGTCTGCAGTGTGGTAGTTTATAGTGATACCTAACACTAGGGCACCATGTCGCAGACATGCAACATCATATCCCACCCAGTCACATTATCCTGAGCAGCAGAGAGACTGAGCCCACCAAGTTTTCGGACAAAAAGTACCCCCTATCGAAAACATTTCTGATAGAAGATCTTATTTCACAAAATAAACCCTCTATTCAGAAAACTGTGATAAATAACTCTTCTCTGCTGACTAGAAGAGTTATTTCATGAAAAATAACTCACTATAAAAATATTTCTTGACCGGGGTTGGGTCGACGAAACACTTGGTGGCTCAGTCTCTCTGCTGCTAAAAATGTAAATATTTTAGGATTTCTGCTGTGAATTAAAAATTTAAGTTAACAATAATGGCCAACATTGGAGAAGCACATTCTGCTAGACTAGCTCGAGAACGACTTGAAGCAATCAAAAAATTTATTCCTGTACGAGATAGTGTTAGAGAAAAATTACAAGCACGTCAGCAAGCACAAGTTGAATTTGCAATAGATGCAGAACAGTTATTTAAACCAATTACTGAGCCAACAAAAAAGATCGTTGAAGCCACAGCAGCAACACAGGAAGCCACAACAGCAACACAGAAAGCCACAACAGCAACACAGGAAGTTATCGCGAAATTACCAAAACAGATCAGCGAAGCAATGGAGTCTGCTGATAAAACACGTGCTGAGATCCAAGACGTTAAAAATATTGTCGAGGATCTATCTAAACCAGAATTAAAAACTAAATATTTTAATCAGGATGGTTATACAGAAGTTATAGCCGATCCTGTTAAGGTCGCTGCAGCGGGATATCAATTACGTCATCAGCTTCTAAAGCCAGAATTTTATAACACTCCAGAACATGAGTGGAACGCGAGAGTATTTCGTGAGTATAAAGATATTTCACAGATCAGCAAAAAATATAAGCGCGAATATGATGATTTTGTTGAGCAGGTTAATAAAATGAGAGGGGGTATTCCAGCACCAACGAAGCAGCGATTTCGACCACGAAGACAACCATCGCCTGACCCGGGTGTAACCGGTAGTGGTCTTGGTGGTCACATTACTTGTCCTGATAATGTTCTCAATGATGTATCACGGTTAGAAGTTCTCATCGGAGGAAAACGTGCCGGAAATAACTCACCAGAAATAATTAATGAAGCGGCTGATATTTGATATTTCGCGGCGGCATCATGGATGTTCACATCTATCGGGAACTTATTGATGAACTCGTCGACAGCGATTAGAGAAATAACAATTAAATAAAATGATTGTACACAATTCTCATCGCAGACCAGTCATGGTCAGAGTTGTAAATTCACGAGTACCTGTATACAAAATGTCTTATGGAAACGGATTGGGTAATGTTGTTCAGGGTTTATTTGCGAGAATGGCACCTAAAGCAATACCGATCGCAAAACAATTATCGATGAAAGCCATTGATGTTATTAAAGATAAAGCTACTGGCGCTGCTGGTAGCGCTGCCGGTAAAGCATTCACGGCAATCAAGGACAGACTAGCACGACTGATACGTAGAAAACCCCCGCCGGTAAAATTACCAGCCACCGCAGAAATGCCAGCAAATGTCGGCAAAGTAATAAATGAAGCCGCAAATCAAAAACTAGCGGAATTGATAAAAGAACCTGAACAAATAAACACAAGTTTGATTTCGGGAAGTGGTCTTCGTTTTAGACGATAACTTTTACAATAAAATGTTCAAACGGGAATCCGACCCAGCATTCGACATAGACGAACCGGTTCTTAAAAATGAATCAGTGCGTGATTATCAGCATTATTCTTATGACGCACGAGACCCAAATCAACTAGGACGAATTGAACTTCAGGTTCAGGATACCAGTAGATATTTCCTGCCCGCTGAAGCATTTATTGAGGTAGAAGGAGAAATTATAAAAGCAGATGATACAGCATACGGGAATGAGTTTAAAGTTGGTTTTGTCAATAACGGAATTATGGCGCTGTTTGATAGTGCTACCTACATGATTGATGGAAAAAATATTGAATCAATTCAGAAGGATGTCGATGTTGCTACAACAATAATTGGTCTGGCAAGATATTCTGATGATTATACAAGATCAGCTGGTCCATCAATGATGTTTGCCAAGGACAATTCTGATCATCCTGAACCAAATTCTGTAACTATAGGTAATATGAGAAACGCAACTGGTGCTGCGGAAACACCTGCAGTAATAGATTTAAATCCAAATCACAATTTAGGTTTCGCTACACGTAGACAAATGTTAAGCGCTGGTCGTAGAAATTTTTCTTGTGCGATTCCGCTGTCGCACATCTTTGGATTTTGCAGAGATGTCAGAAAGGTGATTTTTGGAGCAAAACATACAGTCGTGCTTGTTAGAAAATCCCGCGACAATGATGCGCTGTGGCGAGAAGCTGGTGCTGGTGATGGTGACGCTGGTAAGGTAAACATAACAAAACTATCACTGTGGATGCCGGTAATGACTCCTGCAATTGCCGAAGAACAGCGACTGCTTTCTTTTATGGATCAAGGTGGTAAAACGCTGCTATCGTGGCTCACAACAACCACAGATAGTATTCAAAGTACCATCAATGGTTTATTCACATGGCATATAGCATCACAGGAGGGGGTTGCCGCGCCGCGACATATTTTCTTTGTTTTTCAGAGTGTTGCACGAGTGGGTGATCAGACACGTTCGCATATGATATTTGATAAACTTGGTGTCACTGACGTTTCTCTGAGAATAAACGGACATCAGGAACCATCCGAGAACATAATGCTAAATTTTGATAACAACCATGTTGCACGTGCATATCACCGATTGATGAAATATCTAGCGCGTGATCTAAACATCGACACTGGTTTGCAAATATCACAGTTGGATTTTACATCTCGTTATCCAATCTATTACTTCTCGCTGGAGCATCTTGATTTAACCAGACAGTCTGTCGTTGATATTCACATCAGGGCTATCGTAAACAGAAATATAGTAGATATACCCAATTACAGAGCCTTCGCGGTTATACTTTCCGATAAGGCAATGTTGCTTGAAGGTGCTGGCGGCCGAATGAGAGTCATCGATGCCCCAGTGGAAAACTTGTAAACAATTAGATCAATATCGTATTAAATAAAATGTCATACAGTCATGTTAATGTCACACTGACTCCTGGTCAGGTGAAGAAATTACAATCGAAAAACGCGAGCACATGTGGGACATCAATAACACTAAAACACGATCAGCTAGCGGGCGGTTCAAACAAGCTGTCATTAACCAAAACCCAACTAAAACATTTCAATAAAGCGAAGCAAGCAACGACTGGAGTTCGACTTGATCTCTCTCCAGCCGCGGTCAAAGATATGGTTAAAACAGGAGGTATATTTCCTCTTCTCGCCGCGATACCAGCACTGATAGCTGCTGCTGCTCCCGCAGTCGCAAAAGCTGCAGCACTTGGTTCAGTTGGAACCGCTGCTGGAATGGCACTAAAGAAAGCCACAGGGCGAGGATACAAAAAAAAGAAGGGATCCGGTCTCAGACTTCCAGGAACTCCGGCGTCATGGTACCCAAAAAGGTTCTAAGTGTTTTTACACCGATGTCAAATTTTGATTTGCTTGATGCTGTTAAACAATTACGTATAAAGAATTTCAGAGGTGTATTTATGCGAGATGAATTACCAGCACGACCGAATAGCACAGAAACCGGAATTATTAATCTCGACAACAAGGAAGGTCCTGGAACTCACTGGGTTGCTTACGCGATCGATCCACGTGGAATTATCTATTTCGATTCGTACGGGCTAGCACCGCCAGTTGAGTTTTTCAGGTACGTCCAAAGATTTTCCAACATTCCAGTTTGGTATTCAACGTTACCAACACAAACACTGATTGATCCGCCCATTTGTGGTCAGGAGGTTTTAAACTTTCTTGACGCGATAACAAAACACCCAAAAACTCCTCCGCACAAAGTCGTGCATGAATACACCACAGATGTGATTTCCAAATTTAATCAACCCCATAACTAATAATGGTAGATATTTACGGAAGATCAAGCAGAACCAAGGAAAAAAAAAGATATCGATTTATCAAAGTATGCGACCAAAGATGAAATTGATAATCTTTTAACGTTAGCCGGGATAGACCCAGATGAGATTGTTATTTTTCAGGACAGACACGGCAAACTAAAAACCAGTAACATTAAGTGGAATGACATAATTCGCAGGGTTATTGGAGCTACCACGGACAACATAGTTGTATTCACCGACAGCGGCAGAATCAGAGATTCACTGATATCAATCGCGGCGCTTCGAGATGATGCACGAAAAGCCGCAGGGGAACGTGTAGCGAAGACCGGTGATACAATGACAGGTGAACTCAGCATGAACGGAAATAAAATAACCGTTTTAAGAGATCCGGAAGGTCCCGAAGATGCCGCAAACAAACAATATGTAGACACAAGCACTAGCGCCGTTGACAGTAAACTAACCACGTTGCGGGCAGAGTATGATGTTCACGTGAGCGCGTTTACAAGACTTCGAAGAAACTTCGCAAAAGCTGATGAGTCCATTGATAAGTTCTTTGGGGTTCCTCCAGTCATCGACATGACACTTTCTGAAATCAAGACCGACAGTGACACGATCAAACAAACACAGCAAGATATCGTATCGGGGATTCCTGAGATCGTTAACAAAACCAGTTTGATTAAAGTCCCCACTGGAGTAACTCCCGGGTATATCACCAATATAGTATACACGGTATCATCGGGATTCGCAACATGGTCCCGACAAAATAATACTATCAAATATACATCAACAGCCACTGGCGTGCACAGGTTGTCTGTTTTTCCGCCGCTAAATTTGAAATCTTCACAACATATCCCTGGAGACATTCCACCGATAAGTATTCCGGGGTTGTAACTGTAATACTAAACAGCAGAACCGAAGAAATATTTATACTTGAAGCCGCAGACAAGAAATTAACCGCAACATCCTATTGGTGGTGCTTGGAATTCGTCGCAGAAACACCTCAATTGGTTACCGCGTAAAATAATAAAATGAAATCAGCATCAACGACAACATTAGATGCTCAGCAATATAGATACGATCAGGTACGCGAATGGCAGTCAACGCTAAAAAACACTATTGACAAATGCGCAACAAAAATAAAAAAATACAAACGGCGTGTAACTGTATTAGACACAATAGTGTATTCGGTATCCGCGGTAGTTGCATCCACGGGTGTGTTATTATCAGCGCTGACACCAGTGACAACTGCAATCGCGATTACAATCACAATTTCAGCATCAACGACGATTGCAGGAGTTGCTAATATAATTGCAAAAAAAATATCCTCGTGCTCGCTAACAAAATTACACGAGTATGAAAAGTTAAACAACGCGGCCACAAGCACCTACTCGAAATTGTCCTCGCTGATATCATCCAGCCTTGACGATACAGTTATATCCGATTCCGAATTCACGCTGATCGCAGCAGCATACAACGATTACGAGCGCGCAAGGAATTTCAATTTGAAAACGATGAAGATAAATAATGACGGAGATACTTCAAGAGATAGCCGCGAACACAACTCCGGTAAAAACATCAATGATAACAATATCTTCGACGCAACCAGAGTTTAATATTAATTTTCCAACTGCAATTCCAGTAAAGGAAATTGCGTTGGCACAATTACGAGTATATCACAGTTGGCCCAATATCAGGTCGACATCATTTCATGGACAATCGCCGAATAATTCATTTGTATTTTCGTATCAGAATAAACCTGACGGTGTTCCAGATTGGAACGTCATTGCGTTACCCACTGGGAGTTATCAGATCGAAGAAATCAACAAAGAAATACAGCGTCAAATAAAACGAATTACCACCAAAGAATCAAAGATCAATATATCAGCACATTAGCCAACGCTGTCCACGGTCATCGAAATCTCAACACCGGGTTACGCCGTAGACATTTATAACAGTTCAATCAGAACAGTATTAGGATGACCAGCGGAAAAACCACCACCGACACCACCGATACTACCAGAACCTAAAAAGTCTGATTACGTAACTGACACGCAGTCATATCACGGAATTACACCGCAATACAAAGAACGTCTTGATGAGATCCGCAGGGATATTTTACAAGGTAAGATTTTTCCTGTCACACACGGTGTCGATATTGTGTTTAATTTTACTCCTGAACCCGAAGATGGGTGGGTGCGTGTTGGAGTTGCTATTTATCTAAACGACATCGTTGAATACTTGAAAGGTATTAATACCGCGCATGGAGCGCACCGAGAGCGTCTACGGAAACACCTCCAGGAATATATATCCTCGGTGACAGGTTCACGCAGAGAAATTATTAAACAAATTGAGATATTAAATCAACTTGCCTCAGATATGGAATATATTAACAAGCAAGTGGTTCAGGCAGCAATTAGCAGTATATCCCGCGATAAACAAAAATTTCTAAATAAGTACTCGCTGACCGAAGCTGAACTACCGAATTTTAAATTACCAGGATATGTTTCCCCGGTCATCTTACGAAAATACGTCACTGATATCGTCGATGAATACTTCGATGACATACTTGCATAATGGAAAAAAACACTACCAGAACCCGCTATCCTTAGACAGGATAATTCCACAGCGAGCGATGGCCGACATATTTCTCCGGGCATCGTAAATATCACTGATGTCGTCGCGGTCAATCTTGTATGTGACGCAATTGATGGCAGTTACAACATAGACACAACAGTATCAAATCAAGCCCAGCAAGGGTTTATACTATACTCATTTACTCCTAAAGAACCACCTGGATTTTTGATTGTGCAAGAGCCAATCAATGCAGTATTTCTGCGGTGTCATAACCCGACGCTGACAAGGATGAATTTTAAAGTCACTGACCAACAGGGTAGACTTTTGGACCTAAGAAATAAAACAATTAGTATTAATTTGCTGGTAAAGTCCTAAGGACTTTCATCGTGAAACGATTTCCATCTTAAGACTTTCAATTAAGAATATCATATCATAATAATGTCCCAAAAATCTTCGAATTTCCGGAAGTACGATGATGATGATGAAGATCTCTCCGACAGTTCTGACGCTAGCGTAGAAACACAAGGTTTTTCCGACGACAGTGATTTTATTGTTAGTGATGATGATGAAGATCTCTCTGACAGTGATTTTATTGACAGTGACAACGACGACGATGATAGCACTGTCAGCGACATCATCATCAATGACAGCACTGTCATGATAAATTATATTAAATGAACGCGAATAACATAGCAAATGTATCAGCACGTGAAATGTTCCATCGTTGACAAAAGCGCGCTTGAAGAATTCATCCGAAAATTATTTACCGGAAACCATTTACCGGGTTATGTTAAAATAATCATCGATAAGTACGGCAATGATGATTTTTTACTGACAGATTTTCAGCTGAAGCAATTCCGCGAAACCAATATCACGATGATTAATTGTGACGCAGACCAAATCCTCAATGTTGTTCACTCGTGCATTTCACGGGATCATCTCGATAAGATACTGCAGTGAAAATCCTTTAGGATTTTTAAAAATGTCTTTGAAAATATTTTACTTTGTATATATTATTTTTACCACTGACAATTTCGCTGATTTTCATAGGGGTATTTGCTAGTAAAAACCAACGAAACAGACCAAAGTCATAGATTTGATAGGGTAATTGCTAGTAAAAATCAGAGAAATCGTCCAAAGTCACAGATTTGATAGGGTATTTGCTAGTAAAAAGCAGAGAAATCGTCCAAAGTCACGGATTTGATAGGGTAATTGCTGGTAAAAACCAGCGAAATTGTCCATTTTCCTCGATTTGATAGGGTAATTGCTATGAAAACCAGTGAAAATCATGCAGTTTGTATAAATTTCATATAATAATTATTTCCTCTGCGGGATTTTATTTTTTATTATAGTATTTTTCTGCAACAGACCAAAGTACTCATTTCATAGGGGTATTTGCTAGTAAAAACCAACGAAATTGTCCATTTCACTGGTTTTGATAGGGTAATTGCTAGTAAAAATTAACAAAACAGACCAAAGTCACGGATTTGATAGGGTATTTTGCTATGAAAATCAACAACCGCGGACAGTTGCAGAATTTTATTATAATATAATTTTTTTCAGTGACAGTTTTCGCTGGTATTTGCTAGTAGCAACCAGAAAAATCGGACAATTGCATAATTTACGCAGTAAAATAAAAGTAATATTTTTTTTACTTTCGATTTCACTTCCAAGTAAAATGCAATCAAGGTGAGATATTTACTTCCTCGTCAGTGACGAAGTCAGCGGACATACAATGTTTCAATTTTCTGACCCGATTATTTATTATCTTCTTTGTTTCATACTCAGCTGCCAGTCCCAGCCTGATCTTTTCGATTGCACGAGACAGTGAAACAAATTCATTTATTTGTGTCTCCGCTACGCTGGCCAGTGATTTATACAAATTATTTTGGATCATCTTTATGAATCGATATTGAGCAGGAAGAATATAACGCCCTGCGCATTTAGCTTCGTATAATGATTCAAAATCCGACAGAATAGTTTCAACATTTAGTAATATATTAAATCTTTGTTTTTCTAATTTTTTAATAGCATCAATCACATTATTGATATTTTCTCGATTCATATTTATATATATTTTTATATATTTAAAATAAAAAAACATCACATCTCCTTGAGCTTCTAACTTATCATATGATAGGCTACCAAACTCAGGAGCGGAAACACTACCCCCATATGAGCTCCTAAACTGCCAAATAACAGTCTAGAAAGCCCAGAAGGTGTGTTTGCGAACGACGAGACATTCCCCATTTGTGAACCCCATAGCTTACCATTTGATATGCTAGCAAGGTTTATATAGGGACAACACATAACATGTAGTATTTACATCTGTAAAGCTTCTAAATTGCCACCGCATTTTAGCAAGCTTACACAGTAGCATAACTTAATTCTAACTTATCTTAAGACGGCACCAACACATAGTATTTACATCTGTAAAGCTTCTAAATTGCCACCGCATTTTAGCAAGCTTACACAGTAGTATAACTTAATTCTAACTTATCTTAAGACGATACAAACAAATAATATTTACAATATTTACAGTAGAAGCTATTTACAGCAGTTGTATTTACAGCAGGGACGGTACAAACATACAACAGAGACAGTGCGGGGTTATATTCTACGTCCAACAAGTTGCACACCCACCCCCGAAAATCAATCCCGTTTGGGGCAAAAGATCACCCTTGACGGGGGTGATAACGGAGAAAGTTGTGCAACTTCGTTGGGGTTCGACCCCCCCATCTATTATAAAAACCCTATAAATCGGGCCCGTCGACAGTATGTCCGTAACGAGGATTCGAACACGGCATTTGACAGCGTCAGGACGAAAGTCAAACGCGTTACCACTGTGCCACTTTCCAATCTGATAACATAGGATTTAAAAATTATTATATACTGATATACCTGTGAAATTTATACAGGTAGTTATTTACTTCCTTGTGCAGAAAATCGTCTGCTCGCTGTGTTACCTATAAAATACCTGTAGCGGTAAGTTAACAAATTCTGAATTGAAACACTGAACTTAAGCTCTGATTTATGAAAATACTGACAAATGCGAGACTGTATACAGTTAAAAAAATACCGCACTGGATAAATTTACCTGTAAATGCGGAAGTGTTATAGCGCGCTGTCATCCTTGACGCTGTCAAGGTGACAACGGGGAAATAATTGTATCATTTACTTTTCACACAGTCACTGCAGAGTTATCTCCGCTGGAAAATTCTCTCTCGATTACAGTAAATTACCTAACAATAACGAAATATAATTTTCTGATTATTATATGTTTTTGACAACGCGGATTTGGTAATATTTTCTGCAACTTTTCGTACTGAGGGTTCACAAATACCAAAATACTTGCCAGCTGAGGTCATTGAGCGAAATATTATTTCTTCATTTGTATTTAAGTTTATGGAAACAACTGCCCTACACTCTCTCTTCCCTCCAGTATTACCAGCTTTATAAATTTCGCTCTGCGTCACAGCTCTCAAATTGGATAAATTATTATTAAATTTCTGTCCATCAATGTGATCAATTACAAGACCGTCTTTGATAATCCCAAAGAAACACTCGTACACAACCCTGTGAATAAGAAGAGTTTTTTTTCCAACAATAAGTATTAAATAACCAGCATTATTAACAACACCAACTGGTTTTTTCCGCCTACAGTGTCTCACTATTCCCTCGCGAGATGCTTCGTAATTCTTAATGATAGGATGCCGAACAAATTCTTGGCTCATTATATATAATATATTTGTCTAATTTATAATTTGTCTGAAAACCTAGTTATATAATCACTTTCGGATTTTGGCGCGTCTCCGTTATTTTTTTTATTGTAATATCGCTTGAGTTCACGGTATCGTTTCCCCCCGCATCCCGCACATAATTGTGTTTTACCTCTGACACCAATGCCACATCGCAGGCAGGGAATAGGTCCTGTGCTTCCTCGTTTGATGGTCTGTATGTGTTCACCGCAGAATTCCTTTCTGCAGGACTTACCACAGACTGTTACAGATCCAACCTTTAACCACTTGCAGTTGTTCTTTGCATATATATATAATATTTTCTTATTTAAATATTTGTCTTAAATATAATATGACAGTGTTTTCGAAATTATCCGCAGTTGGCGCCGGGAGATTCGATCTTGACAGGCTAAAAAGGGATCCACGACGACGGCATCTAACTGATCTGTTTAATATTATCAACGAGGGTAAAAAAGAATTCCACGACGACGGCGCATCTCATGTATGGTCGACATTTAAAATTATCTGCGATATTAACAAGGTCAATATCATTGACGAACTCTTCTTCGGTGATGAGGTCATCATCGATGCTACAATGACTGATGCCCGAGCAAAAACAATTATTGATTATATTGATTTTCATCAACGTAAACAGAAATATTTTTTTTCAGAATAAAATTTATTGTGCAAATAGATTCCGATGAGTGGATTATCCGTGACAAACTCGACCCTGTTCTTGCTAACGGAAAGACAATTCTGTTAAGTAGCAATTCCAAACCAGGAATGCTGACCGGGATTGATAAACCATATTACGCTCGAGAGTATCTTGTAACCGCAGTCATTTATGGAATATATCCGGTAAAAAAACAAAAATTGATAAACTCACCCCGATGAAAACTTCGACGGTGTTGAATTGTGTAGCCGAGCGAGTAATGGAACATTTTAGAAACGCAAAACGAGGGAATGGTTTAACCGACCTGCCACGTGAAAAAATAACATCATGGGGTGAATCGGTTAAGGATACCGGGGCAACAATAAATGATGTTGCTGTGTTATCAAGTAAATTAAAATGCTCAATAACAGTAAAAACACTAACCGGAGAAATATTATACAGTTCGAAGCATTATAAAAAATCAGGAACACCGATTGAAATTATTGATCATAATTCGCACGCGTGGACTGATGCGGTTACAATATTCCCACGAGATCGTGTTGTCAAATTTTATCACGGAAACATATACGAGGTTATTTACGCACTGAGTAAAACCGACCCTGTGTCAGTGTGGTTATTTAGGAGCTCTGAAGATGGCGACTATGATCAATTTGTGTGACCGAACGGAGAATTATACAGAACAGAATCGTTGCACCAGGAAATGAAAAACTCGCAAAAACGTATATGAGAAATGCTAGCGATGAGCAGTTATTGGTTAATTGTTTTACAGTTCCAAGTGTTGCCGCTCACGCCGCCAGAGAAAGAAATTCGTGGAGACCAACCCGAAGTCAGTTTCTTTCGGATATACAATTAAGTTGTGTCGAGTATGGACACGGCGGGTTATGGAATACCCGATATGACTACCGGGATATGATTTCCGTGGATATGATTGCCTGCTACCCAGGAAGCTTTTTCGGGAACGGCGAGTGCCGCGAATACTTTGCGCGGTTTGGACACCCCACGAACTCGATGACACGAGTCGCCGTAAACGGGAGTTTACCCGACGCTGACGTGACAGGATTTGCTCGTGTGACTTCGTTTGTATTCACCACGGGACTTCATCCGATTTGTTATGTTTGGTTTGGCAGACACTTCGTCGAAAAGCGCTGGGTACCAATAGTGTTATTGCGATATATGCTTGACAGCGGCATACTGGTATCGTTGACCGTCAGTGAAGCAATCATATGTTATCGACCGCAGACATCAGTTTGGTTGCCAACACCAGAACGTGTAACTCTCGAAGAAGTTATCGAAGAATGGACACAAGCACGTCCAGAAACTCCTCTTGATGCTATCCGCGAAGGAGCTCCTGAAATTCTCAAGATTAAACTCAAAAACAGTGAAAGTACAGCGAAAGATCTCGGACGAAGAATAATCGGTAAATTTACTCAGGGTGCAGCATTTTGTCATAAAATGCATCACTCGCGGTTGATTATCGATGAAGCTAAATTGGATTTTATAATCGCCGACGCGGTTGCCAGAGACATATTTTGTAACAGGGAGGATGTGTTCTTGTCCGACGGGAAAAAGTTGGGCACAATTGTAAGTTATATCGACGGAGAATCGCCTCAATACACACATTTGAGATCTTCAATGCTGGCTTATGTTTTTATAAATTTGTTATCGATGGTAAATCGATTTCCAGACACCGCAGTCAGAGTTGCCACGGATTCATTTTATATTGATAAAAAATATTCAGAATCACTGACCGATATAATGAAATTCTGCGGCGGAGATGAATGGAGTTCGTGGAGAATAAAAGCGGAGATGTTACACGAGTATTGTGAATCCGCTGATGTTGCAATCGAGGATAATTATTATAAATCCGAGATGCCAGAAATATCTTCCGCACCGTCTGTATATGATCCAATCACTAGACACAAAACCGTTTATTTAAACGGGCCGGGTGGGTCTGGTAAAACAACTCGAGCGATTGAATTATTTAAAAAATCGGATATGATTGCGCTAACACCTACACACAGGCTTGCCAGGGAGATGAAACAGCGAGGAGTCAATTCTTGTACTTATCACAGCTTTTTCAAATACAGCGGCGGTGTGTGGACGTCAGATCGAATGGGAACAAAATATATCAATGATATAATAATTTGGGATGAGATATGTACGGTGCCGCTGGAAACGTTAAAAACATTTCTTGATTGGCTGTTAACGAAAAATACTGCAGTGATTATGTGCGGCGATCACGGTCAACCACCTCCGTTTGTCGGCGCATATCCACATGATTGGCTGAGGAATTTTGTTGATTATTACGAAGAAGTGTCTGATGATTACCGAGCACTTGATGCAACGCTGAAAGAATTTAAAACATTAATCAGGCTACAACCGAATAAAATTCAATGTGAAATTATGCGCGAGATGATTCCTGAAACTTCAATGAGTGACTTTTTACGCGTGTGGAAACCAGACGATTTGATAGTGGCAAGTAGAAAGATAGAGACACACTTCAACAACAGCTATTTCAATTACAACAAGAAAAGTTTCCAATGCTGCCAACGCCGTTATGTTATAGACCAGCTGATACGCGGTTACAGAATATAGATGTTGATATTCCAGGAAAGACAGAGAAACAGAATTTAGTACTGAATGGTATTGTGCTAGTTGACATCGATGCTGTCAAAGACGCACTAAAAATGAATAAATCCCCGTGGACGCTAGGATACGCAATGACCATTCATTGTTCTCAAGGACTGACTATTTCAGATACAACTGTCTGGATCGTTGATGATCGAATCGAATGGTCAAACTTAGTCTACCTAGCTGTGTCCAGAGTCAGAAGAATGTCTAAACTGCGAAGAATTGTCTTGGATGAATCAAACGCTGATAAAATTAATAATGAAAACAACAGCGATGGTGATTTAATAAGAAAAAAATTAGCCGGTTACAAACAGAGTGACAAAAAAAATAATCGCGATTTTGATCTTGATGTTGAATTTATTAACGCGTTGAAACAACAGCAGAATAATCACTGTGCGAGTTGTAATTGCATAATGCTATGGCAGTATTCGAATAAAAATTCAAGACAATTTACCGTAGATAGAAAAGATAACAGTCGCGGTCATACACGTGATAATATCATGTTGACCTGTCTTGAGTGTAATCGACGTAGAGGCGCCAGCGCTAGTTAAGTGATCGAAATCACTTCAGTGATTTGGGTGGTAATTGTGTGTCCTCGGGAATTACCTGAAGTTGTTCACGTGTGAATCCGCGTTGAGGGGCAGTTGAATCTAATCTATAGATTGCTGGTCTGCCAGTGGATCTTGTCACGGTGGATATCTTATGTGTTGTAACACTCCAAATGGGATCAGTCGCTCTTCGTTTACCACCTTCAAGTTCGCCTGGTTCATATAAATATCTAACTGTGACATTACCCAGTATCGGCTGTGCTGAAGAATCACGTCGTACGGGTATATTTTTTTTCGTGATCGCGATGGCAGGTTTCATGTTGGTGGTTCGGGTAATTTCATTATTTACCGCAGTTATCACACTTGGTAATCTTGCAACCCATTCGCGCGATCTCGCATCTTGAATGAATTCCTTCGCGTATTGATATCCAAATAACCGCTCAGCAAGTGTCCGATTGAATCGCTCAACAATTGCCTGATCACCATGAATTTCAATGTGTCCTCGTCTGATGGTGACGTTATGTTGCTTCATCAACGATGATACTGCACCTTGAAATTCTTTGCCAGGATCAACTTGTAATAAATTTGGCCATCGTAGAGGTCCTTGCCGATAAATTCTTTCAAACGCAGAAGCAACCCCAGATGCTGTTTTAGTTGTTAACGGTTCCGCATCTTTGTATCTACTGGCAACATCAACTATGGTTAACGCGTACTTGTATGTGCGTCTTCGGATAGTATCATGTGGCAGAAATAATATATCAGCTTGATGAACCTCATTTGGTACACTAACATCGAAATGCATGAAGTGACTTTGTTTAGGGCGTGGTAGATAAATTTGCCATATTGCCTGTCGGGATAACCAATTTTTGGCAGTAACTGCTGTAACTTTTGCTGTTTCAGCGAGTTTACTAATTGCCGCGTTACCTCTCCAGTATCCGCTTGGGGAATAATAAATGGACTCCATTGGAAATGCTTGCATTTCTATTAATTACCCAGCGCCTAATACAAGTTTAGATTTCATTGCACTTTTTACTAACCAGGATGCTAACCTCTCCTTGAAAGATTTATCAGGGATGGCATTTAACGCGTGAATTAATTTCACATCCGCGAGATGGCGCTGTTGTAAATCCTTGCTTCGGTAAGCTACATCATGAGCATGACACGCCTTATCAATAGCGTTTATCGGATGCTCACCGGGTTTTGGTTGATCCTGAGCATCAAGTCTGATATCAAGACGGGTTCCTGGACCACAGTAATTATATCCTGGAAGATGTTTTTCTCCTGGGTATTTAGCCCACGGTGTTCCTGGCAGCGCTGTTAACTTGGCTGCGATGTCACCGCCTCATTTTTTTTTATAAATCTAAACTTTTTTATACCGCATCGTTCACACTTGCCTGTGAGCGCTTGTCGATTATCTTTTGTTGTAATTGTTGTTGTATCCCCAGTTGGGGTATGTGCTCGGCATTTCACACAATATAAATCCATATTTATTTTATGATATATCAAATGGAAATCACTGACTTTTCCACGACAAAGCGACGAGAGCCAATCAAACATAACTCAGTGCTACCAAATTCTATTCGAATGATTATTATAGGTCCATCTGGGTCGGGTAAGACACAGTTGTTACTTAATTTAATAATGAAGTGGATGAAGTGGGATAAATTATATTTGATAGCCCCGTCTGTGGATGATCAGCGGTGTTATCAGGTATTAAAAGATTTTAACGAAAGTGCAAAATCGATAAACGACGAAGATGTTATTGATTTTATAACTGATATCAATGAAGCACCGAGTATCGATGATATTGATGGGAGTATTAATAATTTAGTTGTGTACGATGATATCATGCTGGACAAACAATCAAACCCTGCCAGGATATTTTCACGTGGCAGGCATAAAAACACCGATGCGATTTATGTAACTCAACGTTATACACAAATTCCGAAAGTGATCAGAGATAAATGTAACGTTCTTGCAGTGTTTAACGGAGTTGACGCACACACGTTACAAAATATTCATCGAACTTGGTGCGGCGGTGACATGGACATCAATAAATTCAGAAATTTCTTTAGTCGTGCTCAGGCAAAACCACACGGATTGGTAACGATAAATTTACATGATCCTCGGACACGGTATCGAGTTGGGTAAGATACAATTTTTAACTAAAAATCCTAAAATATTTACATTTTTAGCAGCAGAGAGACTGAGCCACCAAGTGTTTCGTCTAGCAGACCCCGGAGTCAAGAAATATTTTTATAGTGAGTTATTTTTTATGAAATAACTCTTCTAGTCAGCAGAGAAGAGTTATTTATCATAGTTTTCTGAATAGAGGGTTTATTTTGTGAAATAAGATCTTCTATCAGAAATGTTTTCGATAGGGGGTACTTTTTGTCCGAAAACTTGGTGGGCTCAGTCTCATTGCTGCTTCCTGACACCAGGCCGACCAGTCCTAAAACTAACCTCTTAATGCTGAGTGCCAAGCGAGGCAGCTAATAGTACCATTTTTATAAGCTTTGGTATGACTCAGCTGGGGATCGAACCCATGACCTACCGCATCATAGGCAGACGTTCTAACCCATCCAGGAGGTAACACTATAATTATTCAAGATATCCACTACGACAGACATACTTTAAGTCAGATCAGCACCATTTTAAATTGGAACCAACTATCAAAGTCTTCTGGAGAAAACCACATTTTGACACAATTTTCGAGAGAAGTAGCAATAGGATTTTCAAGATGGCTGCTATGGTGCCTTATTTTCATTTAACACTAACCAGACGTTTAGTGAAAACCATGTTGATACGACCATCTGTTCAGGAACTGTAGCAGTGACAAGATTTTAAGACGGCTCTTGTTGTGGTCATACGGGATGTCAAAGCAGCATCATTTTCATCTATATATGAAAACTCACACGTTTGTACATTATATAATATAACTCTTGTTTTAATTAGTTAATAAACACTCTGCAAAAATATCTTCATGATCAAAACATATACGGACAATATTTTTATTATGATAATTTCTTTTTTTCTGATATATTTTATTTTCTCTAAATTTTGTTACAATTTCTTATTTTTTCATGAAAATGAGTCAAAATTCATCCATTTTAGTCATTTTTATGAAGGAAAATCTATTAGATTTCATAATTCTTGAGGGTTAGATCCCCAGTGATTCTCTGATTGGTTTATCGATAAATCGATAATCTTTCAAAACTTTATTGTATAACACACCTAAAAATGATGTTTTTCATGTGTTTTTGTGAGTTTTTTGACTGATCTTTGAGTTAAAAAAGAGAATTTATCGAAAAATAGTCAAAACTAATTAGAGAATCGCTGGGGTTTTCACCCTCAAGTATTACGAAATCTGATAGATTGTCTTCAACAATTTTATATAATAAAAAAAAGATTTTACGTTTAACGTTATATTTAAAAATATTCCACGCAGGTCAATTAAGTGTCCAGTCTGGTAAATACGTTTGAAATTTATTCTTGATAATAAATTGTTATTACATCGTAGATAAACAGGACAGATTGGTTCTTTTACGACTAAATATTCAGGAGGTACTTGCGGTGTAAAAGTTAACGGAATATATCCTTGCTGAGGTTTATTTGATTTTTCAAGATCTATTTAATAACTACCATCAATTACATCGCATATTAGATTGGCTGCAATAGTTGAAGTCATATTAACGATTCCTGGTGAAATATGATGACCTTCACCATACTCATTATTATTGTGTATTAGAAGAGATGCTGGTGGGGCTATTTTTTTCCATGATTCAACGATTTTAGGAAAGTTTTCGTTGATAATTGTTTTTAGTTCCTCTTTATTAAATTTTGGTACTACAAATGTACTATCACCAGGTCCTTGGTATTCTTTTTCTTTTATTTTCTAATGATTCATAAATGGTTTTCTATAGCGGGGGAAAGAAATAACATGGTTAAATACTTCCTTAATGAAAGTGTCATTAACATGATTATAATATGATTCTAATTGATTTAGATGTTGTACAGTTTCAATGATTTGTTGTTTTATATCATCATTATAACGTTGTGATAACGACAAAAACAGATTTTGTGTTTTGTCGATTGATTGTTTGAGTTCAGAATAATGTAGTCGGAATACATTTAATGAACTTCCAAATACCTTATTTCGCCACTAAAACTATAACTATTGTATCGATCATTAGTTCCATTCTACGGAAACATATTTCGATATTTTGGAGTTGTTATTAAAAACATTCGTTAGTAGACAAATCATCTCATTTTTGTTCTGATGGTCCATGATACTTTGGTGAAATTTCTGGCCAACCTAAAATAGATATAATTGATGATTGTTAAATATCTACAAAGTAATCTGGAGAATATATTTCAATTGCAGCCGATAACTTTGGTTTGTGAACTGTTATAGCTATTTTTGCTTCTTTTGAGGTTGTAGATTTGATTTTGCGCTGAATTTCGTCATTGCTTTGCTCGATTTGATAATTACCTGTAGGAATAGAAACAACTAACCAGTCTGGTTTTCCATCATTATTATTTTTATTTGCAAATGCAAGCGAATATTACTCTCCGGTAATCCACCGAATGATTTTGATCTGATATTTTGGCCAGTTGTAATATACTCGGATTAGTGCTAGTGCGATTTCTTTCACTGGAATTGCAGCTGGAAGGTTAATACTAAATTCTGGATTAGTTGATCTCACTGATATCATTGTTGTTATTGAAGAGTTGTGTTCGTTACGATTTGTTGAAGTAGCCTGCCTGACGATGTCAGTGGAGTCGACATTATTATTTAAATTCCAATTTTCTAAATCAATCAGTCATTGCTTCCTTGTAAATTTTGAAAATCTCCGTGAACTCACAATCTGATATTTTCCCATCACTAAGACTTGTTGAGGAAAATGTGGAGTATGCGAACGTCATTGTGTCTAATTTTATTATATAATCATGCAAATTTGCATATGTGCACTTGCATATTGTTTTTGGCAACGATATTAAGAATACCGACAATCGTTGTTGCAGCTGAAACACAAATTTTTACAACTGCTGGTGCCATCACTAGTGATGGTGTTATTGCTGATAATAATACACCGGTTCTAGCAATAACAGCAGACGCTGAATAAACAATTATATCAACAACATACACACACACGTCTGCGATATTTCTTTACTTTTACTATAGATTCGTCAACTATATTTTTTTTCTTGCCATTCACGTGCTTGATGATATCTATAATGTTGAAAGTTGATCGGAAGCTGATCATTTAATTAGGTGGGAATTTAGCTACTAATTCAATGCATCAATAGTAAATTAAGCAGAGCTTTGTTTCTTCGGGTTCCACAGTAAATGTTTCCTCGTCGTTTTGATGTAACATGACTAACATAGATCCACCTGAGGAAGTTAGTGGATAACGCAGTTAAATCGTGGAAGATATTATAAATGTTGCAACACCGATTACTGAGAGCCTGTGCATACCGGTAGCCTCAGCGCGATGTTTAATGGTTTTATTGAGTTGTGACCATAATGCATACGAGTGTTCATAAACATATTTACTTGAGCGTCATATTCGGCCCGCAGCGTGGATTATTTAGTATCTACTGTATAATAGGCTTTGTTATAAAATGCGTCTACATACTTTTATGTTGCGGCATCTTCATCAAATGTTGGATCCCTCAAACGACTATTTTATTTCCATTCATGCTGAGTTCCCCTGTCATTATATCACCGGTGGATCGCAAACGATTGTCAACGCTTTTTGCAATTTCATTTCTAATAGTTACGATTGATATGCTTGAGTCTCTGAGTTTAACGTCATTAGTAAATACCGGAATGTTATTCCTTAGTAGCACCAAGAAGTCTACGAAATATATCATTCCATTTGATGTTGTTCGTCTTTAAAACACCGTATTTATCCGAAAAAAAACAACTTCATCTCGATCAACTCCAGAGAGGCTCATAATAGCGGCAAGTTCATCTTTATTGCGTAATTTGATAAATCAATATTATCTTTTTATTCTTGTCCTTAATGGTACCAATAAGAGAAGATCTCCCATAAATATCAACCATTAGACTTTGAGATATGTTTCAAACGGTTATGTTACTTGTACATTCGTGCACGACTTTAAGAGGTGCATCGAAAGATTTTGATATAGTGTCAAGTACAGCAATTACTTCACGACCACATATTGGTGGATCTGTCATTGTTTGTGTTGGTAATGTTGAATAACAGACTGGAATATTTTTATTGTGTTTATATCTTTAAAAATTCAATGGGTGGTGCCACCCCATACGAATCAAAATAAAGAATTCCACGTGGATCAATTGCGTATGCAACCCAGCGAGTTCCTGGACCAGAACCGTTATCAAGATTAATAATTCCTATTTCAAAACTGTTTGGTTTGAAGGGTAACTAACTGATCACGCATAAAAACATTTTTTATATTTAATTTTTAGCAGCATCGAGTCAATCAAAATTTGACATAGGCACAATTAGCGAAGTGTTCCTGAAAGTCGCATACCTTTTCCGATTTGACATGGGGTTCCTGGTAATCTTAGACCCCTTCTCTTTTAATATCCATATCCTATTATTTTATCAACAAGCATACTACCAACCTTTGCGCCAGTACCACTTAAAACACCAAGTGCATCTTTTTTTGCAATAGTTGGAGCTGCAGCAGCTATAAACACCGGTAAAGCTGAAAAAAGTGGGAATATACCCCCCCCCCCCCCCCGTTTTAATTGAGTCTTTCATGGAACCGATGAAAGATGAAGTTGAACTCCGTTTTTTTTATTGTAAATGCCTTATTAAAATGTTTAAGTTGAGTCTTGGTTAATGATAATTTGCTTGGACCACCACTAGAAATTTGATATTGTTGTTCCTGATTTACTTGGACGTTTTGATTGTAATTTTTTCACCTGATCAGACGGCGGAGTGACATTAATGTGACTATACGACATTTTTATAATATGATAAGTGATTTAATTACATGTTTTCTACTGGTGCGTCAAAAATTCTCATTCTTCCATCAGCACCTTTAAGTAACATTGATTTGTCGCTGAGAATAACTGATATTGCTCTATACTCTGGATTAGCTCCTCTACTTATGCGAGCTCGGAAATGTATATCAACGACAGATTGTCTAGATAAATCAAGATGTTCCAAAGAAAAGTAAAATATTTTATATAATTTTGTAAAATCTAACTGTGATATTTGTAAACCACTATCTATATTTTGATCACGTTTTATAAATTTCATTAAATGATCATCTTCACGTGCTACATGACTTTGATCAAAATTCAATAAAATATCATCAGCTGGTTCTTGATGTCCGTTTATCCTTAGGGAAACTACACTAGCTCCAGGTTTGTCAAATATCATTGGACTGTGTTCTTGAGAGTTTAGTCGTACAGGTTTTTGTAAAGCAGTAAATATATGTCGTGTTACAGAAACACGTTGCTGTGATGCTATATGCCATTTAAAAATGAAACTATTAGTGTTACTTAGATACTGTAATCATGATAACAATGATTTAACGCTCTGATCCAGGAAAGAAAGTAATTTTTATTCTTCGGCAACCGTTGGAGTCATTATTTGCATCCACAGTGATCGTTTTGTCAGAATTACTTTACCAATATCAGCAGCACCACTAGGAGTGCGCAAGATTGCATCATCGTCAGTAGTCTTTCTTACAAGTACAATTGTATGTTTAACTCCAAAAATTACTTTTCTAACATTTCTGCAAAATCCAAAGATATGGGATAATGGAATTGCACATGAAAATCTTCTACGGTTATTAACGAATACTGATAAACGCGTTACAAATCCTAGATTATAATTTGGATTGACAGACTGTAACATCATAAATGCTGCGAAGGGTCGTGCTATCGCTCCAGGTTGTTGTACATTAGACGAAGCATTTTATTCTATTTGTACCAAAAGATGAGGTCTATGGTCAGGATGGTCATTAATGTCTTTTGAAAACATCACTGATGGGCCAGCTGATCTTCTATAATGATCTTAATATCTTGCTAGACCTAATATCGCTGTAGCAACATCAAAGTCCTTTTGAATCGTTTCAATATGTCTTCCGTCGGTCAAACATGTAGCACTGTCAATATACGCCATAATACCGATATTAACAAAACCAATTCTAGAACCATCCGCAAATTCAGTATTATTTGTTTTTAGCAATTCTCCTTCTAATTCAATAAACGCTTCAGCGGGCAGGAAATATCTACTTGTATCCAGAATTTGTAATTCGATTCGTCTACGCTGATTTGGTTGTCTTGCTTCATAAGAATAAAATTGATAATCGCATATCGATTCATCTTTGAAAATCGGTGCGTCCATGTCGAATGACGGATCAGATATACGTTTAAACATTTTATTATTTTTATCCTCGTCTAAAAGGAAGACCAATTACTGCTATTAAATTTGCAATCATACTTCTTTCTGCTTCACCAGCCAACTCTGATAGTTCTTGATTTGCGAAATGATTTATTATTTTAGTGACATTTGCAGGCATAAATTCAGTGCTGGGTAACTTTACTTGCTGCGGTTTTCTTCGTACTAATCGAGCTAATCTATCCTTGATCGATAAAAATGCTTTACCAGCAATATTACCAACATCACTAATACCTTTATCACGAACAGCCTGAATAGCTTTCATCCCTAATTATTTTACAATCAGCATTGCTTTTGGAGCTATCCTTTTGAATAAAGCCATAAAAGCATCATCGAGTCCATCTCCGTAAATCGCTTCGTAGGTTGGTAATCGTGTGTTTGCTGCTCTAAACGTTACTGGTCCACGTTGTGCATTGTCTATAATCATTTTCAAATTACACGTCGATTACTTAGTTGTTTTTTCAAGTAGCTGTGATAATCATCAGCAATTTCAACAATGAGTGATCGATAAATGTTCCGTAACACCACCTGTAAATAATTTTCGACAAATATCCGATAATTTATTAATAATTTCCGGTGAATTATTTCCTGCACGTTTTCCTCCAATCATAATTTCTAATATATCTACATCAGAAAGAATATTGTTATGGCAAGTAATAAGACCACTTCTTTGTGGAATAGTTGAGTAAAATCCACTTCTAGTAGCACCGGAGGTATGTCAGTTTCTACATCATAAAATTCTTCTTCAAATGGTTTTGTTAACTAATCAAAAATATCTTTTTCTTTTTGTTTTTTACTTCACGTTTAAAACCATTATCTTTGACAGGTTTATTGGCAGATATGGAATATATATCTTTAACCCAACCATCTTCACTCTTGCAAAAATCAATATATCTGAATCTTACATACATGTTTGACATCAAGATACAGTTAAAACCTTGAGACCTAAATTTATTTTTAATATCAATTATTTCTGACTCTTTTTGTTTAAGAGATTTGGTGTTGTGGTGGAGGAAGTCAAAAAGAAGGTTCATGCTGGGGAGATTGTGATATGGAAGGTTTTTTGTTGAGAAATTGTTCCTTTTATATTATCATAAAGTCTTTTTATTTCACTAACACAACTTCTATATTTTAGATCATCATCTCTAGCTTGTCTTTTATTGTAATATATACAATATACCACTTACAGAAATTATCATCGTTCACAGTAGCATATTTAGGTTTTAAAAATTTACTTTTATCAAAAAGAGCATAAAGTGTCAGCCTAGGCAAATCGATCTTTTTAATTTCTTTAAGTTGTTCAATAACACTTTTCTTATATCTTTTAATCAACTCAACATCTTCTTTTTCTACTTTAGGTTTGGGTGCAAGATTCTTTGTATCAGTAATATCTTCAAGTATTTCTTCAACTTTGTCAGGAGGAGGAGCAGCAACTATTGTTTTCTCAGTATATTTAGGAATCTGTTTTAACGTTGGACGAAGACTTTCAGAAACTGATGCAGCTTTTTCACATGCTTCTGTAATAGGTTTGAATATCTTCAACAAATTCTACCTGAGCTGTTTGACGTTATTGACGTTTTCGTCTAAGAGAATCACGATCAGGAAGAATTTTTTTGATTGCTTCAGATCTTTCTCGAGCTTATCTAGCTGTATAAGATTCCGTACCCGGTGTCATTACTGATATATAAATAATGGTCTATTTATAGCAGCAGATTTTCCTCGACCTTAATTAAACGTCATGTTGGTAAACAGAAACGCACATACAAATTTCGGCAAAACTAAAGTAACAAAATAAAAAAAAAATAACCCAGTTAGAGAAATTTTTGGTAAGTTAGAGGCTTTGGTTAGGCATTATTCACCTTATTTATTTTTCGCATGAGGTTTTAGTTTTCATAAATGACGTTAAGCAAAAGGTCTGTTTGCCCTCTCTCTGCTGTATTTAAGGAAGAGTTGATAGAGTAATCCGCAGAAAATAATGTCAGATTGATTTTACTATCATCATCATTATTATCATCGTCATAATTATCGTTATTTAATGATGTTTCTGAAGCAAAACTTCAGTAATGTCAGGGACCGACCGTTTACTTGCCTGAGGGCTTTATGTTTTGAAAGGAAAATGCGACTCTCAAATAGCTTGAAAAAAAGTATTCTTTGATTTGTAAAAAAATCTAATTCCTTCATAATATGTTGGAATTTGTTTATCTTCAGATAAAGGGAAAACACCATATCGTCGCCTGTTCATTAAATAGGCAGTTCCTTGCTCTCGGTAATTAGTCAAAATTGAATGGACACGTATTCCTTAATTTAGGTTAATACTATGAAGAAATTACAATAGAAACAATAGAAATATAATGTCTATCTTTTCAACTTAACAATTTGGCTCCTGTTTTATAAAAGATTTTATAAAGATTTTTCAGTTTCTTTTGTAAGCTATCAGGCGATTTGAAACCTGTTCACTGGTTAAACGGGTTCATTTTGAGGCAGGATATCGTGGAGATTGATTTGCATTCATAAAATAATCCTGGCATCAGATAATAAATCTCCGGGTTAAACTGGCACGTGGCTACACTATTCCTTTGCCAATTTCCGAATAATCGTCGCCAAATTTATTTAATTCCAGTTTTCATTATATCTGCTGTAGATGATAACGTAGAGCAAATCGTCCATTGGCATGACATCTGCGGGCGTAGATAAGATGTTTCTTTTCCACGTATGTTTTACTCTTCATCAGAGATATACATAATATTAAAAACTGAACATATATGTATTATAGACACGCTTCTATTACACAAAATGGATGGATCATTGTGTATGATGTAACGAATAAATGCATCTTCTCTAGCGAGACTGACCAGATTGTAGTAGTGAGTATAAAGCAGGTCACTGACCCAAGCCGCTATTATTTTATTAGGAGGATCATATAATCTTTCCAATAGACCCGAGCTAGCAAAACAAAAACGAAACCAACTTTGTTGGGGCAACAACGTCGATTTTATTATCGATTACTTAACTCGAGGACCTATAAAGGAAATCACCATCGTCGTTTACTATTCCTTTTTTAAACACTCACACAAATTGTACTGTCATAAACCATCTACAAACTCCACCTTGCTAAAATCAACATTCTACTTTGATATCCTAACGCGAATGAGTTAATGCCGTCAGAAAAATGTCGCATGTCATCAACATTACACAGACCATATTTTATGATATCAGTCTCAGTTTTATGGCGATTAGATTTTATTGTCATCATCTCAACATAACTTGAATAGCGCAGCCTTATAATTATCGAATCCTATCACCTTACCTACTAAATATATTTTGATGCCTTTGACTCGTTTTTTAACGTTATTATCATCTAGTGTTAAGCAATGCATTTTGCATCGCAATCCCAATGAACTCGACGATAGGGACAAAATTTGTTTCATCCTTAAACTTTCCTAGTGATATTGTCACAGTGAAATCCGCTTTTTTGTTGTTGTTTTTTTTTTTGTTGAAAATCTGAAAGATCAAATAATTCTCAGCTATAATAAAACTCTTGATAAATATCATCAGATTCTATCTTGTACATTCGGTCGGTATTTGTTAATAATAGCTCTGCCCCAGGCCACGTAACCGTAAACGAAATCGTAGTGAAACCAGTACATTACCTTTTTAAATCTTTTAAGTATTGGCATACCGACATAAAGTGGCTTATTCAACTTTAAGTTTGTCTTTCGTCGTTGAAACGCTACATAATTTTCATTACGAGAAAATCATCAGATACAACAAGTTTATTACTAAGTCCCATGTTATTAACGACCCCAATACTCATTGGCTTTCTGATATTTGATTAAGTCTTGCCAACGACCTTGATATTTATTAGCTTGAACAAGTTCTTTTCGAATTCATCTTTTGCAACTTCTCCTAGCTAATATAAACGTAGATGTAATCTTTCATCCAAAAAGACTGAATTCATTTTAAAACTCGATAAACTTTGTTAATACTAGACCATGATCAGATTTTTGTAATGCAATACGTATATCTGCTTGATAAGCAGATTAGAAAATAATTTATGAAGAACAGGGTTATTTGCAATAGATTTACACTCCGAATAATTGTGTTGCTTCACTGATAACAAACTGTAGTCCATTATCAATGATTCTGAAGGAACAAAATGATAATCATTATCTTAACTTAACGGGATATTCATGACAAATTTCAACAAAATTCAAGTTACGATTTTATAGTTTTTGTCAAAAAAACTGTTTTCCACTAATCCATCTGAAACCACCAACCGGCATAGAGAGCAATATTGCATACCCATACAGAGTGTTGTGATCCAGATGGGTTATATAATTGAAGGAGCTGTATTATCATTGTCGGGCAAATACTTATTATTAGTGCTGGCTTATAATTTTGCTATGACACTTATTCCGCTTCTTATTCCATGAATGATAAAACATAACACGTCCCGGTCTGTTAACAGTTCTAGTTTTATTTTGATATGTTTCAGTAATGCATCCCAGCTTCGTACTGGTTCGTGTAATGGATATTTAGTTTAATTGTTTATTGTTAGTTTAATGTACTTTAATTTCATTACATGCTATTGTAATGTAACATGGTGTCCTGGACTTTACCTTGTCCAAAACTTAGTTAGTTTCTGCTTGACCTGATTGTCTTTGTTTTATTTTTTATATATTTATTTCGTATGTGTAAACAACTAATATTAGCTTCATTAGTCTCTATCTGTATGAACCTTTTATCAGGATTATTATTCAGGTAAACAAGAAGAAGTAAATATGTTGACCACGGTCAGGGTTTTGAAGTTCCTAAGTGAATTATATAGGCTACTGTGTTGTAAAAAACAAGGCTCATTAGATCATTATTGAAGGTTATGTTCTTTAGGTAATGGCTGTTTTTGGAGAATACTAATTGTAACCTGAGATCAAGAAGAGAACTATATTACCTTGTGGCTTTGAGGATTTTACCAGTCGTGCTTTAACATCTAGCACTTTAAGTTGTATTATATTGTAACCAATTTGGAATATATTATATTTTCTTCAAATTATAAATTTAAGTGATTATTTTCTCTGGAAATACAAAAGTGCTCTGACAAAATATTTGAAAAAATACATTAATTGGAAATTATGCTGAATTTTAGCCTTGAATAATATTTCTGTGAATCAACTAGAAACTGTTGACACATCAACTCTTTTCAGGATATAAAAGCAACGTCATCGCCTGCCATTTAGCTCTCTTTGGGACTTGAACTGAGGTTTATTTAGAACTATTTATTACTTGGCCTTATGTCTTTAATTCTTGGATTATTTTTGGATTTAATTAGCACTACCTTAAGTTCTTCTTTCTTATTTTTCACTTTTTTATTCCAGGGAAATAAATTATTTGTTAAATTTTACAAAGTTTATTGTCTCCACTTTTTTGCAATTTATTTTAGGAGCACATCTTCATTTCAGTCGAGTCCTTGGGTATCAACGCTGACATCTCTGAAATTGTCGAATATATCTGCAACGACACAGATAAGATACAAGTCATGATAATCAGCAATGTTTTTGCAGTCGAATTAGTCATAAGCATCATCATCATCAATAACACGTTCAAAATTTAGCCAAGAATAAAACTTATTTTTATGAGGTAAACTTGTTTCATCAAATCTGCTCCAATTATCAAGATACTCATAAATAAAATTTAATTTCCTTGTTCACAAGCTTTACAGCAGCCTTTTACAAGCTCGTATATTTAAACTTTATTTCGATTATTTTATTTTCATTGGCAGCTCAACATATGAGCTACCTCGCAATGGATTATATTTCATAGTGTGAAGTAGTAATTATGTTATTTTATCAAATCTGAAAACTGATCCTGATGCTGTGTACCCGTCGATTCTTTTCCATATTTCTTGAAATATTTCATCTGACAAAGACAACGACGAGATTTCGATGTGATATCAGAATCAGCAAATTTCTCGCGTTGTTGTTGTTGGGAATCTTGCATCAGAACATTTTGCTGCTCCAAGGCGATATTTAGCTTAGAAAACTGAATATACAACTTTTCTTTTATGTTCACACTCTTATGAGCAGCAAGCTCAGATTTAATTATTGGCAGAAGTAGATGATGTAAATGTTTGTAAAAGAAATTTACTAGTAAAAGTTGATTATCAAATTTCCAGCTGTAATCGAACTCAGCAAATAGAGTTGCCATTTTTTTTAAGACTAATAGCTTTCTGTCGAAAATAAAGTTTTCTTTGCGATATCATTATTTACAGAATCGTTATTTTACTGTTTTATATTTATCTAATAGTACGATACGAAAATTGTTTATTAATAAAATAAAGCTGATATTATGCCTAGTTAACTCATATCAACGAATAGTGAGCAGGATATATTCTACGTTCACCAGAAGTACAAACAAGTGGGGATATAACAAATTTTCGATATGAAACACATTTTATTTAAAATGGTTATTACGTCGTTGTTTGTCAGGCAGCAAGAGTCGTATTTGTTTAAAGGTTACTCATCGAAGTAGTCTAGGATCTTGCTATATCGATCTCATCATTGCTAAGCAAAATATTTTTTGTTGTTGCTTTAGAATGCTGTCACCGCTAGGACTCTCCACATTAGTTCGAGTAACACTATCCATTATTTTATATTTCACATAAGATTGAAACAGCATAAAATTGCTGTTCTTAGATCAATTCTCAGAAAGCGTCTGATATGTTACCATTTCAAACAACAGTGAGCGAATTTCATAATAGTATCACTGTCATATCGAACAAATATGTTTGGGTATTTCTCAAATTCCGATACCTCAGAATCTGTGTGTAACATATTAAAGGCCGAGTAAGGGTCATATTTAACGAGGAAATTCATATATTTCATTTCTGGTTTACATTTGAATATATGAATCACTTTTTTCCCCCTATTTGTGAATGTTTGGATGAAGTAATTGAATGAGACTAATGTTTAGAGCCTGAAACAATCACTGTATTTGTAGCATATATATATATATATATATATATATATATATATATATATATATATATATATATATATATATATATATATATATATATATATATATATATATATATATATATATGTATATATATATATATAATTTTGTTATTAATTCATATTATAAACTTCCATCTATCATCACATTGTGTTATTTTGTTGTGTTGTCATTTGTTCAAAGTACCCATTCTGGTCTATCCTGTTACAAGCACATACTGTTTGATAACATCACTCGGAGGTAGACCACTCATGTCAAAATACTTGTTGTTGTAAAGTGCTACCCGATGTGTACCTGATCTATCATTAAAAGTTTGAATAATTATTACACAACTTCCGCACGAAGCTGCTGTTGTCAGCAGAGCGAAGCCCTCTAGATTGTGATTGGACCTCTAGCGGTCTGTCTCGTCTTTTGAAAACTACACAGGTAAATCCGTTGATATCTTTTAGTTTATCTAGAATTTCAAAGTTATTTAACGGCCGGTACCAGGTAGCATCAGGCCTTTCCCTTTTCCTATCCATAGCCATATGTATCCACCTTGGACCGCTTTGATGTTCGTCTTTTCAGTTCTCTTTTGTTTTAGTTGTTTTACGGTTTGTTGTTGATTTACGTTTCCCAAGCATTTTTTTACTATAATCATTAGACACCATGACTAGATTACTGTTTGTTACAGTCTCTGAACACTGCTTTTTTTGTCGCACCTGATGCTGCACCTATTTCTATTGTTCCTAGTACTTGCATTGATTTCGGTAGTACCGTTTATGCAATAAATTTTAGTGACGGCCCCATAAATCCTCCACTTATTTCCTTGCTTCGAGCAGTTACTTATGCAGCTGATAAAGTAAGATAAAAGATTTTTGCAGTCGCATTTTATTGATTTGTCTTTATTTTACCATCAGTTTTTTTGGGAGTGGAACCCTTTTCGTTTCGCCGCTTTGCGTTCTGAAATCTTACTTCAGCGAAATAGACTAACGTTTAACAATAGCTTGTGACAGTGTTTTAAATTTGTCACGGTAATAAAGTTATTTCGTGTATATTTCATTTTGTATTTTTTTTTGGTGAACAAATTGTACCGGAGTCATTCTGCCTTTTTGTTTGACGTCAGTACATTCTGCCGATTGCTAGAGAGTAATACACACCTGCTGTAAATTGTAGAGAACCTGGATATATTATTGCTAGAAAATCAATACATTCACATGTTGTCTGGTAAAATTATACTGCTCACATCAGGTATTTATACCTGGAAAGTCATTCTATCTTTTGTATAATCAATTATAATGAATCTCATTGCGCAGAAGCATGCTAATCAACATCTGATGGAATCCCTCCCAAAGTCCATATAAACTCAATTAGACAAGTTGATCCAATAGCTCGTTCGCTATGCTCACCGACGTCAAGCAAAATATCGGATAAAGTGTTCTAAACTCCTTGATTGAAATTTCAGATCCACTTTAAGCTTCCTGGTATTTTTGCATTGCTTATATAAGACACATGTAAGGACGAGACGCTTCTGTTATCTAATGCTGCTTCATTACCTTCAAAATTACATTCGATAGCTCGTTATGGATACTACTTAGAAATATTCGTCTGACGTCGGGACTATCGAAAACAGAATTTTGTAGTTGTCTATCACAGTCTCATCGCTGAAATACGATAAACACGTGTATTGGTAACTGTTTGTTTGGTCATGTTATTATCTACGTGTTATCTGACGAATGTGGTACCTCTGTTTGATAAATCTTATATTGTTCAAAGTATATTTTTGTTAGGGGGTGGATACATGCAGTTAGCATCTCCTCACGTTCGATTGTTTTATCAATAGATGGAACGACTCCTGGCATCCACAGCACTAGTCGTGAAATTACAAATTGAACATCATTACCTGCAGCTCGCATCAGACAATCATTTTTCAGCTCCATCAAATATAAGTGCCTGTTTAATACCACGAAATATTTTCTAGTCTCTGCAAAACCCGGATATTGTGCTAAGTGGAATCATCTTTGTTATATGATTTGAGTTCTATGTGAGTGTTGTTCGTTTAGTGTATACATCATTATAATTGGGTCGCCGAGCATTACCAGGTGCACCAATTGCTGCTAAAACAATAACTTCACCGTCCGCATCTGCTGTAAGTGCTGCTACGTTATGTTTTTATGCTGCATCAACACCAGCTGCTGTTAGAATCAGCCCATTTGTTACTGCAGCATCAACACTAGTGCCGGTTGTAAATTCGTTTGAAATGGCATCTCCAGTTCCAGTATCTTTAAACCACAGTATATTTGTTGCAACAGATCGCAAGTAGTCATCGCGGAATAAAACTACTTTAATAATAATACTTGCCACTGGCAAATACATTTAAATATCTTCTACAGTTTAATTAGCTAGTTGATAACTGTCGCTTTTGAACAAACTCCAACCGTTATTCACGAGTGATATTTGAGTACCAGCATCAATATTGTAAAGTCGATTTACAGTCGTTCGGATTCTACCTCGTTGTTCAAGTACGGTTTTGTGTGGCAGCATAAACACATCCTCAGCGCGTGTATTAAAGGTCCTGATGCCCATTCTGTTAGGCTTGTTCGAATTTTCATCGAGATACCCAACATATTCCAATTCTGTTGTTGAGGTGTATGTTATTTCCTCGTTAAGGTCAAGATAACTTTTGACAGACATTCTTTATCTGTTATTGTTAGACATAATTGCGAGCGTTTTACACTAAAATGCGGCAATATTGTACCGCATTCCAACTGGAGGTGTCTCTGGTGATTCTGTTTTTGTAGCAATTTTTTGATAATTTCTTAGTCCAAGATAACAGTTGTTTGTCGTTTTTATCAACGCCTTAGATATTTATGATATTGATGTTATTCCAGAAATTGTTTTATATATCTATCGCTTGAGATTGGTGCACTTAGTGTAAATTGCCCATTAATTTTATCAGCAATTTTTTGTCCGACAGTTGAACCTGCCGCAAAGGCGGCTGATATGGCAAAAGCTTTTGAAACGTCTAACGCGATAGGTGTTACTTTATTTGGAAATCCAGGTACATTTTCAATTATTTTAGAAAAAATATATCCGAAAAAACTTCCTACGATTTTACTGCGATACAGTTTTTGTTGTTTCATTTTGTTATAAAAAAAAACTGCATGATAAAATTCATTCCATCGGTTTATCGACTGCATATGCAGATTATGTTACAATTTCATTATTGAGATCAATCAATTGACCTGATTGATAAGAAAGTGTCATTGTGATATTTGAATTTCGACACTTTACATGATAGTATATTTCTCGTCTTGGAATGACTTGCAATAAAGAACATGGTGGAACATCAGGACTAAAATAACAGTTTGTGCTTGGTTACCATGTGATGCGTATGATTCAGTTGCTAATGAGTAGTTTGCTAGAATCGGGCTTATTTCTGTGACATCTGATTCATTAACATTCCGTATTGTTTAAACTATTGCAGATCCGCACTGTTGTTTATTAAATCAGAGCAATTATCCGATTGTATTTTGTTTATGCAGACCTATGAAAACTTATTTTTCAATGCTATTCTTGATCATGATGTGTTAGGTTGGTTGTTTGTTGTTCCTGTTGTTGTAGGGTTTAACGCCATTTTTCAGCACACGATAGGCTATATATTAATGTTGGAGAAAGAACCCGGGAAAACCACGGAAAGAACCACCGACCCACGAGAAGCTACTGACAAACTTTCTCACATTTTGGCTGAATCCGAGACACGAACCACACAGAGGTGAGATGGCAATGATCAGTAACAGAGAGCCCTTTAGACCACTCGGCAACTCGGGGCCCCGTGTTAGGTTGGAATGAGCTCAAATTTATTTGATGAAATATCGCTGCTGCAAGCAGTTATAAGATTTTATTGTTTTGTTGAGATCTGTTACGTTATAGGCTCTATGTTTTATCTTTACATAATGACACTCGATGACGCAACCGGTTCCTGCTCCGAATGGAAAGTCATCATTAACATTTGTTCTAACATTTACCATTGAGATCGAGACAGTAGCTGATAGTAATCCTATTTCATATTGTATATCGTTGTCAAGTTCAACAACTGGGTTGTATGACACTGAAAAGGTTGTGATGTTTGATGATGTCTGAGATCAATCAAGTAGTAACGTTGTTGATAACATTTTTATTTTATCTGAAAGAGGCAAATCGGAATGCTCTGCGATGAATACTTAATTTGCTGTAAACTAATTCGCTGTGATTAGATCACTATGTAAATTAGAATATTTGTCGGATGTTAGATAACCGTTTGATCAGAGAGTATCTAAAATTTAAACAATTTCATTGTTTTCTTTGCTCACATTTCCGGCTTCTTTTGATGATATGAGAATTATTAGTCATTCAACTATTTCAGCTTGAGAGATTAAAGTTTCAGACCATCTCCTGTTAGTCATGATCTTTCCACTGGAAGAAGTTTATCACGCTTTATATCAGTGTCCATTCGTGTGAAAATGTTCTAGTTTTGTGCTTGTCACCGCAATGTCATAACGCCAGCAATGAATCTAGCACGCATGTTTTCAGAGTTTCAATAAAAGTATTGTATATATCTGCTGGCCATTTCCGAACTTGATAAACATGATGTACTTCTTTAGAAATATAATCTCTCAAAAATATTGTAATCTTCTATTGTTATTTCTTCTTTTGCACGTTTTCTATGAAACTTAATTTGATCCTCATCTGACATCTTTGCAACAATATCAGGAAGAGCTTTTTGTTTCCATGATAATACTTTTTGACGTTTTATTGATTTAGAAATTATTTTTTTACCTCTTCTTGTAGCGCATTAGGGTCTACTATTTTTTCAATTACTTTCTTCTGTCCTTCTTCAACTATACCAAGTAATCCAACTATATCAAAATAATCCTTTTTCCAATAATTGTTTGCGATCTTGTGGCGATAAATCAGAAATATCTGGCTGTTTGCCAAGTGTAGCTTCAGTAACAGGCTAAAAAGGTATAGCATTTTCTTCTCCTGTATGTTGTTGCTCTCGACGTTCCTGTTCCGCCTTTTCCTTCAATGTGGCTCTCGTTGCAACAAATTTCAATGGAACCTCTTTTCGTTTTGACACCATATTTATATAAGTATTTGTGAGATTAATTTTCACACTAAAAAACTTGTCTATTTCACATCTGAACACGTGATTTCGATCTCATGCTAGCTTATCTAAAAAAAAAGAAACTGTGCTTTCCCTCTGACGCTTCATGATGAAACTCAGCACATTTATTGTTTATTACATCTCCGCAAGGTTTCCGCTCTGTATTTTGTACGTCAATGCTGTCGAGTCTAGTGAATAATATAAAACAATCCGTATTTCGCCTGAAAAATCGATCGACGTTATAGAAACCCTCTGCCAAATAAACTGCATGACATTTTTTGTTTGCGCGACAGTGAATAAAAAAGATTTTATCTTATCCGTCTAGGCGGTGCTGAGCGGGATATCATCGAACACAATTACTTAATGCTCGACTGAATCTAGTTCGGCAACAGGAATACGATCTTCAGTTTATGTTATGATAAATATATCGCCACCTGCGCCAAGTTTATTTTTTAGTTTTTTGTTATATTCTCTAAGCAGCATGTAGTTAAACTGCTGTGGATTTATAGTGTACATATTAACTCGACAGTACCTGTAAAGGTCGTTAAATAACAGATTCATCAGCCAGTTAGTTTCGCCTGATCCAGTTCGTCCTACTTTCAGATAATGACATTCTGGTAGATCATGGTTGTGTTGATGTTTGATTAATCGCTGCGTGTCAAAGTTAATTATGCTCATACTATAATAGGTATTCATAAAGTTTTATCGCGCAATAAGAATAAAAATGAGCTATTATACAAAATTTGGTACGTTAATCACGAGCTCAGCAGAAGAAAATAAATAGCAACTATAACCATAGCAACTATAACCAGAGCGGCTGACGAAGGTTTAACGAATTATCTTAAAACATCTAGAAATACAATTCTAGATGACTTAAGTATGTCAGGTCAGTAAATGCTAGACACAGAACCAACATATCGACCTATCTACGTAGATAATACGCAAGCTATATGTTTTCCTCAACTTAAGAAGATCGATAAAAGCAAATTATCGCTGAGAGGTGGAAACATAACTGGAAATACTAATATAAATGGAACAATAAATAAATATTGACACATAATATCCTCCTGCTAATGTAAATAACACACTAGCAGTAAGTTATTCACAACTCGGAGCGGTCGATAATAACAAGTTGTCACTAGCGGGTGGAAAAATGGCCGGAAATAAAGATATGGGCGGGAAATTAATATTTAATACTCAACTCAGTAATACAAATTTAACCGTAACGATTTTGTAACAAATGTTGAGTTTGTCAAGGATGAGTTTGTAATAAAATCCGTCGATACAATGACTGTTACGTCAAACATGGGCTCGAATAAAATAGCAACTACATATAATGCGACTGCCGCATCTGATTTAACAAATAGATCTTATGTTGACTTAAGATCATTTACTGAAATAATGCCTTTGATATGACAAATACAGCGGCTGCTGCACTTTACGTTACGTAAGCCATAAGAACAATTACAGGTTCTTTCGATATGGTTGCCAATAAGATAACTTCTACGTATCTACCTGTTGCTTTACCCGATCTTGTAAATAAACAGTACATAGTGTTGCCCAATCGCGATTGGTGGTAGTCCAAAACATGCTAAAGATAGTGTTGGTAGTATTCCACATCTCGCTGATGCTGTTAATAATCGTTGGGGTTTTGTTGTAAGCGCGTCAAGTTATTATCATAGAAATAGTCCATATATGTGTTTGTGTTTAACAGCCCTATATTTGACGGTTTAGAGTAGATGCCAAACGGAGAAACAAGTAACATTTGGATTAAAATACAGTGTCCAGTGGCAAAGTGAAAATTTCAATTACGAGGTCAACTAAATGTCTATGTTGGAGAGATTTGTAACTGGAGATTAAAAGGATATAAAGATGATTAGACACAGAGTACACTGTATGAGGATTTGCTTGATCAGATTAATTATTCTCAGCACTTTATACTTAATCCTGCAGCAAACACAAACACGTAGTCGTATTCACGGTTTTATGTTGTCAACTTGAATGGTCCATATCCAGGTTTGACGATGTTTCATAGATAGACAGTTGACGATTTAATCTGGTTGTAATACGTAATGTCTGCTGATCATCCATCTATCAGAGTCACAAAAGAGTTTTATAATTTTATTTAAACTCTAAAACGGAGATCGAAATAGCTAATGTTGATCTGCTAGATTCAGAATGTATTGAGGAAGCTAGAGCGGTCAATATATGTGCTCGAATGAAAAAATCAAATTTAAATTCACCCGGTTCAAATGAGAACAATGAAATATTTTTTAGAATTGCAGGAATGAGAGGCTCTCAACGGAAATACGAAGTCAGAGACTTTGATATAATTAGCAAATGCTGTGATGTAAGTGACTGTGAGGAACAACAATTAAAGGCTGAAAAGTTGTTGAATGTTCTAAATAAGGAAAATCTTTTAACGATCGACAAATCTAACCTTGTAAACCCAAATATCATGGTGGTATAAAACCTGAACAAGAACGACTAAAAGTGATTCATGATGAACTTGACAAACTGTCTGAAACAAGGAAACATAAGTTTTTAAAAAATCTTATACTCAGAGACACATTTGCTAAACATGGAGTATTGTACGTGTTAGGCATGGACTATTATGATAAAAGACGTTGTTGGAAATGGTAGATAATACTACTGATACTAATCTGCTAACAATATCATATCTAGTTCCAATAGACTCTCTCACTGGTGATAAAAAAGTATAACATATATCACATTAAAGCTGCACTAAACGCAGTATCAGATACTGAGGATAGGATTGAGTCATATGATGATGTTGAACGAGATATATGTTATCAGGAGCTTGACGATATTACAATGGATGAACTTAGTATTGATAAAAATTATGAAATGTGTCATAGTTTTATGCTCGACAATGAAAAGTACAGTACGTATTTCAAAAACAGAAATAAGATAAAGTTGTCTCTGATTTGCGCAGAACATTCAGAATATTTTAGTAGGATTGCTTTGATTATAGACTCACTTTCTGATTTTGCAGATAATCTTTACAATCAAATATAAAACGACAAATGCACAAAGATCACAGTTGATGACGAATTCAAAAAAGTATTATGTCAATAAATCAATAGTGACACATGGAAAGGTTATCAATATGTTATAATCTGGCTCTCTTATCAGTGGTAAGAGACATTTATATTTGTTCTGTTATGATGATGAAATTTATATAATAGTAAAAACTGCGATTTGAAAATAGCTCGACAAGCAGCTGTGTACAATATTGTGTAAATGTCAAAAATAGGTAATAGTAACATTTTGTGTGAAATATAAAATAAAAATCGCAGAATTGAGCATAAAGGGGTTGTTTCAGCAGTAGAGATGCTGAACAGGCTCTAATTGGTTCACTCTCCGTTTCGCAAAATAAGCCTTCCTGGAAAATCGCAACAACAAAAAAAGTCGCGATTGTCGTAGTACCTGGTATGAGACAACCCTGTCAACGAACTTTAAAAATTCTGATTGACTTACCCAGCATATCGCTGATAAGGTTTTCTGATCGCGAAAATTCTCAGGGATCACGTTGGTGTCAAGTTTGAGATAGCGCGTCTCGGCTGCTATAAATGAAATCATTATTATATTAAAAATGGCAAACATCGGAGACCTATATTCCGCTAGAGTGGCACAAGAGCGACTAGAAGCAATCATTTTTTTTCCCTGTTCGTGATTCTGTAAGACAAAAACTTCAAGAACGTCAAGAAGCACAAGTTGAATTTGCAGAGGCGACAGAACAATTATTTAAACCCATTAGAGCGGTTACTGAAAAGGCTATATGGGGAGATATTAAGGATGAGGAGGAGAGGAAGAAGGGTATTCTCCCAGTGTTAAAACAAACCGCTGAGCAGACTGATAAAATAGCAACTGGAACTGGGAAAAATAGCAGCGAGAACTAAAAAAACAAAAAAAAAAAAAAGAATTTACGAGATGTTCCGACTGTCATAGCTGCAGCTCAACCTCCACCGGTCGGCAAAGAAATACTTGAAGGTATTGGAAAAATTCGAACTGAAGTCGTCGACGTAAAAAAAGAACTTGGATCTTAACCAATGAGAGAAAATATTCAACTTCAACAGAAGTCTTTTTGAAAAAGTACAGAGACTTTATAAAGAGAGTGTGAAACAACTAGAACAACAGCAGCAACAGATAGAACAACAACAGTCTTCTCCACTGCAGCAACAGTTGATGTCGGAGCTTATAAAGTCAGAGGAGCTACTTAAAAAAGCAAAAGAAGAAAGATCACCCTTAAGATCATTTAACACAAGCACGGAAGCAACAGAAGAAGGAGCACCCGAAAGTGGTTTGGGAAGTGGTTTTGTTTGTTCTAATAATATCCTCGAGGACGTGCAACGGTCAGAAGTTCTCATAGGAGGAAAACGAGCAGGAAATAACTCACCAGAAATAATTAATGAAGCAGCTGATATCTGTCGACTATTATTTCAAGGCGGTATCAAGGATACTGATATTTACTGAGAGCTTATTGATGAACTTGTTGATGATTATCATAGCAACTAATTGTCACAGTGATTAGAAAAATAAATATTTAAATAAAAATGATCGTACACAATTCTCATCGTAGACTAGTTATGGTCAGGGTGGTAAATTCACGATTGCCAGTATACAGGATGACTTACGGAAATAGATTTGGTGATGTTGTTCGGGATTTATTCACGAGGATACCCCTAAAGCAATGCCAATTGCAAAACAATTATCGATGAAAGCCATGGATATTATTCGAGATAAAGCTCCTGGTGCTATTTGTAACGTTGCCATTAAAGCGTACTTGGCAATCAAGGACAGACTAGCACGATTAATACGCAGACCAAAAGTGGTCCAACCTTCACCAGTAAAATTACCCAGTACTGAAGTTTTGCCCGCAAATGTCAGTAAAATAATAAATCAAGCCGCAAATCAAAAACTAGCAGCCTTGATGAATCAAGGGACTGAACACATAAATACAAGTCTGATATGAGGAAGTGGTCTTCGTTTTAGACGATAACAACTTATAATAAAATGTTTTAAAAGTGAATCCGACTCAGCGTTTGACATAGAAAAAAATGAATCAGTGCGTGATTTTCAGTATTATTCTTATGACTCACGATATCCAAATCAGCAAGGATGAATTGAATTACAGGTTCAAGATACAAGAAGATATTTCTTACCCGCTAAAGCATTTATTACAGTAGTAGGTGAAATTATACGGACAAATGATACGGTATACGGAGATGATGTTAGAGTCAGTTTTGTTAATAATGGATGCATGGCCTTGTTTGAAAGTGGTATATATATGATTGACGGGAGAAAAAATTGAATCAATTGGAAATAATGCCGATGTAGCTACAACAACAATAGGTTTAGCAAGATATTTTGATGATTATGCCAGATCAGCTGGTCCATCAATGATGTTTGCTAAAGACACCTCTGCTTTTCCTGACAATAATTAGCACGATATAGGACGACCAAGAAACAATCCCAAAAACGCTGATGCTGATGTACAGCCGGTGGTTCTTTGTGCTAATCCAGAACTTAATTTAGGATTTACAATGCGTAAATTAATGTTGAGTGGTAATCGTAGAAGCTTTTCTTGTGCAATTCCTCTATCGCATATATTTCGATTTCGTAGATGTTAGAAAAGCAATTTTTGGAGCAAACACACAGTTGTGCTTTTTAGAAAAGCTGATGGCAATGATGATTTATGGCGACCTCTGGGTGATGCTGGTAAAGTAATACTAACAAAACTTTCAGTTTGGATGTCTGTAATGACTCCGGCAATTGCTGAAGAACAGCGATTACTTTCTTTAATGGATCAAGGTGGTAAATCGTTGTTATCATGTCTCACGGTAACCACAGATAGTGCTCAAAGTGTAATTAATGGTTTATTTACATGGCATATAGCATCGCAGCAGGGGGTTTCTGCACCACGACGTATTTTCATTGATTATCAAGATTTGCACGATTCAGCTCACAAACACGGAGTCATATGATATTTGATAAACTCGGTGTTTCTGAAGTTTTCTTAAGAATAAACGGACATCAAGAACCATCTGAGAATATACTGATTTTAATACTAATCGTGCTGCACGTGTATATCATCGTTTGACGAAAAATCTAGGACGTGGTTTAGACATAAATACTGGCTTACAAATATGACAATTAGATTTTAGAACATATTATCGAATCTATTACTTTTCACTGGAACATCTTGATTTAATTTGACAATCTGTCGTTGATATACACTATCGAGCTAATGTAAAAACACAGGTGTTGGTGTTAATTACAGAGCAATCGCAGTTATCCTCAGCGATAAAGCAATGTTACTTGAAGGTGTTGGTAGGCGAATGAGAGTAATTGATGCACCAGTGGAAAAAGTTATGATTTCAAAAACATGTAGACAATTAGACCAACCGTGTTATTATAAAAATGTCAGATAGTCTCGTTAATGTCACTCTGACTCCCGGTCAGGTGAAAAAATTACAATCAAAAAAACTCGGGCGCATGCGGGACAAAAATAACATTGAATCGACATCAAATTTCTAGTGGTGGTCCAAACAAGTTATCGTTGACTAAAACTCAACTAAAACATTTCAATAAAGCGCAAAGAGCAAAACTGGGAGTTCAACTTGATTTCGCTCCAAGTGCCATCAAAGACATAACTAAAACCGGTGGTATATTTCCACTTCTCGCAGCAATACCAGCACTAACTGCTGCGCTGCACCAGCAGTTGCAAAAGCAGCAGCGTTATGTGCTGTTGGAACTGCTGCTGGAATATCATTAAAGAAAGCAGCTGGATAAGGTTATAAAAAAGGAGCGGTCTAAGACTTCCAGGAACTCCGCCCTCATTGTACCAAAAACGTTTTTAACAGACGCAGCGCGTCTCGCACCGATGTCAAATTTTGATTTACTCGATGCCGCTAAGTAATTTAAAACAAAATATTTTAGAGGTGTTTTTTATGGGAAATCAGTTAAAGAGGTAACCGAATACCAGCGAAACTGGAATTATTAATCTTGATAACAGCGATGGTCCAGGAAATCATTGGGTTGTTTACGCGATTGATCCACGTGGAATTGTTTATTTCGATTCGTATGGGTTAGCACCGCCAGTTGAATTTCTAAAATGCATACAAAGTACTCCTAAAATTCCAGTTTGTTACTCAACGCTACCAACACAAACATTAACCGATCGATTAATATGCGGCCGTGAAGTAATTAATGTACTCAAAATCAACCAAACCACCCCACAAAGTCGTGCACGAGTATACCGCGGATAAATTTAACATTTTAAACAATCCTTACAATAATAATGGTTGATATTTATGGAAGATCTCTCAGCACGAGTAAAAGTAAAAAGACATGACGATGTGGATTTGTCAAAATATGCGAACAAAGATGAGATTGATAATCATTTAACGTTGTCCGGGATAGACCCAGATGAGGTTGTTATTCTTCAGGACCCATATGACAAGCTAAAAACCAGCAATATCAAATGGAACAAATCAGGGATTCAAGTATATCGTTTACAACCATTAGAGATGAAATTGCAAGAAGTGTTACTAATCGCTTAAAAAATACCGGTGACACAATGACAAGTAAACTCAACGTGAACGGAAATAAAATAGTAGCCGTAACGGATCTAACATATGATGAAGATGCCGCGATAAAAAAATATGTTGATGTTAACCACATCACCGTAAATGATAAATTATCCACGTTGCGGGCCGAGTATGATGTTCACGTAAACGCGTTTACAAATCTCCGTAGAAAATTTATAAAAATTACCCCACTGACCGTTGACACAAAACGCTCTGATATCAAAATAGCATTAGATATGATTAAGAGAACACAAGAAGACATCGTAAGTGGAATTCCTGAGATTGCTAACAAGGTTAGTCTGATTAAAATCCCACCCGTAGTAAATCGTACGCACAGTATCATCTTGGCTTTGCAACATGGTCAAAAGAAAATAATACTATTAAACATACCTCAACAGTCACTGGTGTGTACAGGCTGTTTGTGTTCAGTACTGAAAAATTTGAGATTTTCACAACTTATTCCTGGCGGCATTCTACCCATACGTTTTCCGGGTTTGTGCGAATCATATTAAATAGAGGAACCGAAGAAACATTTATACTGGAAGCAGCTGAGAAGAAATTAACTGCAAATCTTACTGGTGGTGTCTAGAATTTGTAGCTGAAACAACTCATTTAGTTACCGCGTAAAAAAGCAATGACTCTGACGAAGTGAACGACGAAGTCAACTACGAAGTCAACGACGAAGTCTATGACAGCGTCAACAACAACATTAGATGCACAACAATATAGATACGATCAAGTGCGCGAATGGCAGTCAGAGTTAAAAACCATCATTGACCAGCAGACGTTGAAAGTCAAAAAAATTACAAGCGGCGTGTAATCGCGCTGGATGATATGGTTTAATCGGTATCCGCGGTAGTTGCGTCCACCGTGGTAGTATTATCAGCGTTAACACCAGTAACAACGGCAATAGCAGTAACAATATGCGTTTCATCATCGCCTGCAATAGCAGGTGTTTTTAATATTATCGCGAAAAAGATATCCACGTGCACGAGCACAAAACTCAACAACGCAGTTGTAAAATTAGAAACAACCAAGGGCGCATATCAGAAATTATCGACGTTGTTATCATCAAGCCTCAGCGATGAAAATATATCAGATTACGAATTCGCTTTAATGGTTAACGTATACGATGAAGTAATAAACCACCATTTAAAAGAAAATAAATAATGACAGAATAATCTCCATCAAAACGATCAATATCAATAAGCTTCAACAACAAGCAGGAATAATTTTGAAATTTGGTCATGGAGATAAAAGTCCACCGACCACGTTGAGGAACCTAAAAGATCTAATTTTACTACGGACAATCAATCATACCACGATGTTAACCCGTATTAGAAACGAAAATTACTCGATATAAAAAATGCAACGTCAGGAGATTTTGAATTCGACACCAAGGATCGTATTTGTTGGTATTTTTATTATAAAGAATCCAATGATGTTATTTATCTTGTTTCCGTTTTTCAAAGTGAAATTATTTTGTTCTTTATATAAATTAATCAAGAACATGAAGAAAAATTACAACGACTACGGCAACTCTTCCAGGAACATATTTCTGATCGCAGAGAAATCATTAAATACATTGAAATATTAAATCAGCTCGTGTCCGACATGGAACATATTAACCAGCTAGAAATTCAAACAATAATTAATACTGGAAAAATAGACCAAAAATAGCTATTTTTAAACGCGTACTCGATAACAGAAGCCGATCTACCAAATTTTAAACTTCCCGGGTATAACGCAACCATGTAAAGAAAATCCTGCAACGATATCATTGATGAGTTCCTAAACCACCATTTGAAAAAACAAGAAATAAATAATGAGAGAACTACTTCAGCAGATAGCTGCAAATACAACCCCGCCAAGAACAATGATAACAGTAAGCTCAACCAAGCCTGAATTCAGTATTATTTTCCAATTGCGATTCCGTTAAGCGAGATCGCGCTGGCACAGTTGCGAGTAAACCACAGCTGGTCAAATATCAGATCAAAATCATTTGTGTTTGCAAATAAAAATAAACCAGATGGTACTCACGACTGGAATGTTGTTGGAATACCAACCAGGTGGTATCAAATCGAAGAAATCAATGAGGAATTACAACGGCGAATAAAATATATCACTGGGAAAAAATCCAAGATAGAAATAACCGCTCATGAACCAAAGCTGTCATCTGCATTTGAGATAAACTGTCCCAACTACGCCGTGGATATATATCAGTCATCGATCAGAACAGTGTCAGGATGGCCTGAAATTCCACCTGAAGTACCACCGATACCACCTAAACCAAAAAGGTCTGATTAAATCACTGACAAACAATCATATTCGTCTAATGAGAAATCAGATATTTGTAAACCCTATACAAACTGGTTTGGTCTGTCTGGAACATATTCCATAGTAAGAAAGGATTTAAATCTTGACCTTAGTATTTCCGATGGTTGGTTTATTTGGAAGATCACACAATTTATCGAAGAGGTTGTTAATTATTCACGTGAAATACCATTAAAAAGGTTAAACCAGTATTTTACAGAATACCTTACTGATATAAAATCAGATAAAAAAGATTATTGAACAAATTGAGGCGATAAATCAAATTAAGGCTGATTTAAAATACATAAATCAAATTTGTATACAAGAGATAATTAACTCAGAAAAAATCAAGCAACAATTTCTTGACAAATACAAGATAACAGAAGCTGATCTACAAATTTTAAATTACCCGGGTATAACCCAGACGCGGCGTTTAGAAAATCAGTCAATGATATCGTTGATGAGTTCTTTCCTGATATACTTACACGGTACAAAGAAACACTACCACCGGTAACTATTCTCCGGCACAGCAATAATCCACAAGGCCAAGGACGACAACTATCCCCAGAAATCGTAAATATAACCCAGGTGGTAGCGGTCAATCTTGTGTGTGATGTAATTGAAGGAAGTTACAGCACGGACAAAACAATGTTAACTCAAGCGCAGCAAGGATTTATTTTTTATTCATTCACACAGTAAGAACCACCCGGATTCCTGATTGTACAAGAATCCGATCAATCCGGTCTATATACGATGTCATAATCCACTGTTACAAAGAATACATTTCAAACTAACTGACCAGTCCGGACACTTGCTGGATTTAAGAGATAGACTGCAAATATCAATTTGCTTGTAACATCCTAGGGACTTCCAATCGTGAAAAGTCTACGAATTCAAGGAAACAGTATGAAAAATAATTCTCCGTTCTTGATAAAGTCAAAAGGCGGATTGACAAAATACTCTTTAGATTTCACAAATGTCATAAGAAATTTAATTTTTACTGAAATTTGCTAGATGTACACGATTTTGACTACCTGCTACCCTATGAAAATTGAGAAATCAGTCGATTTACACGATTTGACTTGCTGCTACCCTATCAGAATTGGAAAAATAAGTCGATCTACACGATTTTGACTACCTTGTTACTTTTTGAATTTAAAAATTCGACAGATTTTCAGTAAAAAAATTAATTTCTTATAATATTTTACTGAAATCTGTACGTGGTGAAGGACGAAGAAACAATAATACTCCTGACAGAGTCAGGGACATACTTTTACTTTCATCTCTACGAATGTGTCTAGCTTTCGTTTTCATTGGACAGAATTTTTCTTAGTTGCCTCACGCGAGAATTAATTATCTTCTTTGTTTCATATTCACGAGATAATTCTGATCTAATTTTTTCGATTCCACGACAGTCTCTGAATATAACTAAATCGGTCTTTTCTTACCGGTGCAAAAATTGGATCTTATTCTCTTATGGCAAATTCATTTACCAGCGTTTCTTCTATTGTAGCCAGCAGTTGACAAGAATCTTCTTTATAAATCTATACTGAGATGGCAGAGTGTATGATCCTCCCTGGTTTCGCTCTTATAGTGTTTCAAAATCAGAAATAAGTTTTTCAGGATTTTATTCATCGGATACATTTATCCAGTCGTGTTCTAATTTTTTAATAGGAGAAATTACATCATTGATAGTTTTGTAATTCATTATATATATATATATATATATATATATATATATATATATATATATATATATATATATATATATATATATATATATATATATATATATATATATATATATATATATATATATATATATATGTGTGTGTGTGTGTGTGTGTGTGTGTATATATATATATATATATTCCGAATATTATATATTTAAAAGAATTGTTTTTTACACCATTACGTGAAATTCTAGTTTGCCATATAACATCCAGAATGTTTTTTTTTTCTACACTAACAACCCTGTGTGAGCCTCTAGGGTGTCATATAACATCCTACCAGACTCAGGAACACGAAAACACAACCCACCTGTGTGGTCCCCTAACCTGTCAAACAACAGTCTAGAAGGTCCAGAAGGGCGTGTTTGCGAAGAAAACTAAACATATCTTATGTGAATCCCTAGCCAACCAAATGATATGCTAGCGGGTTCAGAGGAATACATCTAACTTATCCTAAGAATAGCACAACATTGTATTTACACTACTTACACCGTACCTCTCCCAGATTGTCTTATGGCATTCTATTAGGTTTGACGGATAATATATAATCTTAATTCTAACTAAGTATAAGGACAGCACAAACTTATGTGACCCCCTAGCTTACCAAATGATATGCTAGCGGGATCAGCAGGTACATATAATCGCAATGCTAACTTATCCTAAGGACTACATTACATGTACTTTTTAACTATAACTTATCCGATAGACGGAGGCCATTCTCTACGCTCAACATATTTTTGCACAATCTCCCCACCCCAGAAATTAACTCCGGGGGAAAAAGCACCCACGCCAAGGTGACGACATGGGGAGAGTGTGACTTTTTTCTGTTAAGTTTTGAGCTTGGGGTGTAATCCCAATTTTATAAATATTGCAAAATATTGCCTACGTCGACAATATGATGCTGGCCACTGGATTCGAACGCGAAGCGTCGAGAACGAGAATTAGCCACGCTACCACTGCGCACGGAGCCTTGTTATTGATATATGATTCAGAAATTATTATATAGTTACTTTTGGATTGCAAGAAAATAATACAATTATTTTGGATTTTAAATAAAATAGTACAATTACTTTTAGATTGGAAACAATTATTCAACTTGAATTTAGTTCTATTTGAAAATTTATTCATTTTCTGGATATTATATAATACAAAATAGTGTGTGTTGCGCAATCTTCTGAAATCAAGGTAGGTAACTCCATCATCGAATTTTACACAGTCGGGGCGGAGTTATCTCCGTTTCTTCCCTGTACTTTACATAAGAGAATGAGATCAAATTTTTGTACCCGTACGAAAAGACCGATTTAGTTATATTTTCTGCAACATATCGTACCACCGCGCAGTTTATACCAAAATACTTACCAGCCCCGTTCATTGATTGAAAAATTGTCTCTTCACCGGCCTTTATATTGAAAGATTTAACTACCTTAGACTTTTTGTTTTCCCAGCATTCCCACGTGCAACATTCTCATTCTGTATAATAGCCTGAGGGTTAAATAAATTATTATTAAATGTATTTCCTTCAATATGATGGATCACAAGACCGTCTTGGAAACAATCGTACACAAACCTGTGATTGTAACACATTTTTCCCCAAAAGTAAATCTAAGATAACCAGCATTATTAACTGCACCAACTAGTTTCTTTTACCTACAATGTCTATTTGTACCATCACGAGATGGTTCATAATTTTTTCCTCCATTTATATGTAATGTATTTGTCTAAATTATAACTTATCTTCAATTCTTGCTATGTAGTATTCAGGGGTTCTTATAACCTTGACAGAGTTGTCATTGTTTTTGGTCTTAATAACGTTGTAACTATCTATACAATTTATCACCACAACGCGCGCACAGTTGTGTTTTCCCTCTAACCCCAACACCACATCTTAAACACGGTTATGGACCAAGACTGCCTTTCCACACACTTTGCGAATGTTATCCGCATAATTCATTTACGCAGGATTTGTTACAAGGAGTTGAAGATCCTACCATAAGCCATTTACACTGCTTCATGATATATAATATTTTTTATTTAAGTACTTGTCTGAAATATAATATGGAAGAGTTTGAGATATTGTCCATGATCCAGCCATGGAAAGCTTCAAGATTCAATCTTGATAGACTAAGCCCTGACTCGCGGAGACGAGCTGTGACTGATCAGACTAATATTATCAAGGATGCTAAAAATGAATTTCGTGATGATGGTGCATCTCACACGTGGTCTACATTTAAAATTATATGCGATGACGAAGTTATTGATGCTAGAATGAACGATACACGGGCGAAAACCATTATCGATTACCTTAAGAATCAGAAATACTTTTTTCAGAATAAAGTTTATTGTGCTAGTAGATAATTCCGATACGTGGCTTATCCATGACAAACGTGACCCTGTCTTTGCTAGTGGAGAAACCGCCAGGAACGCTGAGTGGTATTGACAGTGCATATTACTCGCGAGCATGTCATGTGACCCCGGTTATTTATGGAATTTATCAGCTAAATGATAAGCCCAACATTAATGATCTTGCACCAATGAGATTTTCAAAGTCGAATTGTGTAGCCGAAAGAGTAATGGAACATTTTACAAAAGAGAAACGTGAAAAAATAGCGAAGTGGGCTGAATCGGTCAAGAATACCGGAGCTACAATAAATGATGATGTCGAGTTATCAGGTAAATTAAAATTTCCAATGATAGTAAAAACGTTAACCGGAGAGATTTTATATGAATCACCGAATAAATCGAGAGGAGCTCCTATTGAAATTATTGATCACAATGCGCACGCGTGGACTAGCGCAGTAACAATATTTCCAGGAGATCGAACTGTATGATTTTACCCGTCGGAAAACATGTTTGATTTTATTGTGTCAGTATGGTTATTTAAATGTCTTACTGATGGAGAGTATGATCAATTTGTAAGAACCAACGGTGATTTATATCTTCAAGAATCTCTTCACGAGGAAATGAAAAACTGCCGCAGAAATTTTCAACAGAAAACACCGAGCAAATATTGAAAAATTGTTTAACTGTTCCTTTTTCGATTTCTAGAGGATGTTCAAGCTAGTTGTGTCGAATACGGCCATGGCGGTTTGTGGAATATCAAGTACAACCACAATTATGTTATTTCGGTGGATATGATCGCGTGTTATTCAGGGAGTTTTCTTGGAGCGGGAGAGTGTTCTGGATATTTTGCGCGGTTCGGATATCCCATGCACGAGATGACGAGAATTGCAATTAATGGTCCATTACCCGATTTTGATTTGACAGGATTCGTTTGTGTAGTTTCGTTCGAATTTGCTAGGGATCTTCATCCGTGTTGTTATGTTTGGTTTGGTAGACATTTTTCAAAAGTGTTATTACAATATATGCTTGACAGAAAAATACTAATATCGTTGACGGTCAGTGAGGCAATTATATCATATCGGAAACAAACCAAAGTTTGGTTACCTACACCACAACGTATCAGTCTTGATGAGGTTATTGAAGAATACAATAAAGTGTGTCCAAATACTCCTATTGATGTCATCGTCGATGATGCTTTTAATAATCTTAAGATTAAACTCGGTAACAGTGTAAAAACCGCAAAGGATTTTGGTAGTAGAATAATCGGTAAATTTACTTAAGGTGGTGCATATGATCATCAACGGCATTGTGCAAGTTTGATTATGGACCCCGCCGAATATAAATGTGTGGTCGCTGATGCAACAGCGAAAGATATATATTGTAATCGACAAGATGTTTACTCGTCTGACGGGAAAAAGTTAGGTACAATTGTTAGTTACATGGAAGGAGAATCTCATCAGTATACTCATTTAAGATCTTCAATGCTCGCTTATGTGTCTATAAACCTGTTATCGATGATAAATAGATTTCCTCACACCGCAGTCAGAGTTGCCACGGATTCATTTTATATTGATAAAATATATTTAGAATTACTGGATCGTTTTATAACCACCGATTTATCATGGGGTTCATGGAGAATTAAAAAAAAATTTACATAATTATTGTGAATCCGCAGATGTTACGATTAAAGATAGTTATCGCGGTGATAAGATATCAGAATTGTTGTCTGCGGCGTCCGTGTATGTCCCAGCATCCAGACACAAGACGGTTTATTTAAGCGGACATGGATATTCTGGTAAGACAACGAGGGTGATGATATGATTCTGCTAACACCAACACATATACTCCCCAGGGAGATGAAACAAAGAGGAGTTAATTCTTGTACTTATCGCAGTTGTTTTCAAATACAGCGGTGGCATATGTACTCCTGACCGAATGGGAGATAAATATATTCCTGAAATTATCATTAGGGATGAGATATGCGCTGTGTCACTAGATACATTAAAAACATTTCTTAATTAGTTATTAACAAAAAATATAGCTGTGATAATGTGCGGCGATCACGGTCAACCACTTCCGTTTGTTGGACCATCTCCACATCAGTGGCTAAAGGATTTTGTAGATTATTACTCGGAGATAAATGATGATCACCAATCTCTTGATGAAGAATTAAAAGGGTTAAAAGAATTAATCAGACTACAACCGAATAAAATTCAGTGTGAAATAGTGTGTAAAATGATTCCAGAAACTTCTTTGAACGACTTTGGGGAAAGGTGGAGACCAAATGATTTGATAGTGGCAAGTAGAAAGACAATCAGAGACACACTTCAACAGGAGTTGTTTAAAACGCATAAAGAAAAATTCTTAGCGTTACGTGTACCGTTGTGTTACAGACCAACTAATACACGACTATAGAATATCGACGTTGATATAGCAGGACAACCCGAGAAACATAATCTTGTATTAAATGATATTGTTTTGGTTCCTGTCAGTGATGTTGAGGATGCGATACGCGCTTACGAATCTCCGTGGACGCTAGTATACTCGATGACGATTCACTCATCTCAAGGATTAACCATCACTGAGACAATTGTTTGGATCGTTGATTATTATATCGAATGGTCGAACTAGGTTTATCTTGTAGTATCCCGAGTCAGAAAAATATCGCAGCTACGAAGAATTGTCCTGGACGCGTCAGAAACCATTAATGATGACATTGACAACGATATAATAAGAAAAAATTAGCCGGTTATAAACAAAGTGACAAAAAAAAAATAATAATCGAGAATTTGATATCGATGCTGAATTTATTAACACGCTGAAACAACAGCAGAATGATCACTGCGCGAGTTGTAATTGCTTAATGTTATTGCAGTACTCGAGTAATAATCCAAGACAATTTACCGTGGACAGAAAAGATAACTGTCGCGGTCATACACGAGAAAATGTGATGCTGACCTGCCTTGAATGTAATCGACGGAGGGGTGCTGGCACCCTTGGTGCTAGTTAAGTGATCGCGGTGTTAATTGAGTGTCTTCGGGAATTAATTTTAATTGTTCACGTGGAAATCCATGTTGAGGAGCAGTTGAATCAAGTCTCTAGATCGCGGGTCTACCCGAGGATCTTGTTATGTTAGATACCTTGTGTGTCTTGATACTCCAGACAGGATCAGTCGCTCTGTTTTTTACCGCTTTCAAGTTCCCCGGGTTCATATAAATATCTTACAGTCACACTGCCCTGCACTGGTTATTTTGAAAAATCACGTCGTTCTATTGTTATACACGCGCTTTTGATTGGATTAATTGGTTATTTCATTATTTAGCGCGGCTATCACACTTTGTAATTTTGCAACCCATTCGCGTGATCTCTTGTTTTGAATGAATTCTTTCGCGTACTGATATCCAAACAACCGCTCAGCAAGTGTTCAATCAAATCGTTCAACAATTGACTGATCACGGTGAATTGCAATATGTCCTCGTCTGATGGTGGCATTATGTTGCTTCATCAACGATGATACTGCATCCTGAAATTCTATGCCAGGATCAACTTGTAACAGCTGTGGCCATTGCAAGGGTCCACGCTGATAAATTTATTTAAATGCAGAAGCAACTTCAATTGCTGCCTTTGTTGACAACGGCTCTGCTTCTTTATATCTACTTGCAACAACAACGACAGTTAACGCGTATTTATGTTATTTGACGTCTTCGGATTTTAATGGTATCGTAGCGTAAAAATAATGTATCAGCTTGATGAACTTCATTAGAAACTCCAATATCAAAATGTTCAAAGTGAATTCGTTTAGGTGGTGGTAGCTAAATTTGCCATATTGCTTGTCGTGCTAACCCCGCTTCAGCGGTGGCACGTGTAACCTTTACTGCTTCGGCGAGTTTACTAATCGCTGATCTACCTTTCCAATATCCTCATGGAGAATAATAATCGATTCCATTTATAATTAATTACCAGCACCTAGCGCTAATTTACCTTTCATTGCGGATCTTACTAACCAATTAGCCAATGCTTCCTTGAAAGATTTATTTGTAATGGAATTTAGTGCGTGAATTAATTTTACATCTGCTATGTGCCTGTGCTGCAGATCTTTGCTTTTATAAGCTAATCATGAGCATGACACGCTTTATCAATAGCGTTTATCGGATACACACCTGGTTTTGGTTGGTCTTGGTTGTCAAGTCTGATATCAAGTCGGGTTCCAGGGTCTCAGTAGTTATATCATGGGAGGTGCTTTTCTCCTGGGTATTTGACCCACGGAGTCCCTGATAACTCTGTTAATTTTGCGGCAGTATCACCTCATCGTTTTATTATTTTAAATATTCTTTGACTTTGACTGTGAGGGAATAAATTTAATATTTTTGTACCACATCGATTACATTTACCTGTAACCGTTGATCTGTTATTTTTGTTGTAATACTTGTTAGATCACCTATTGGGGTACGCGTCCTACATTTCACACAATAAAGATCCATAATTATTTTATATATAACATGGATATATTTGATTCTTCAGCGACAAGAAAAGAAGAGCCAGTCGAGCATCATGCAGCGCTACCAAATTCTAACCGAATGATTATCATAATTCCATCTGGAAGTGGTAAGATGCAACTGTTACTTAATTTGATAATGAGATGGTTAAAATGGGATAAATTGTATTTGGTAGCACCATCAGTTGATGATCAAAGATGTTATGATGTACTCAAGGATGTTAATGAAAACGCAAGATTATTGGATGACGACATCATTGAATTTATAACCGATATTGATGAAGCGCCGAGTTTTGATGATTTAGACGGATTTATTAATAATTTGGTTGTATATGATGATGTACTGCTGGACAAACAATCAAATCCAGCTAGGATTTTTTCTCGAGGTAGACATAAAACAATCATGTGATTTATGTTACTCAGCGATACACACAAACACTAAAGTGATCAGAGATAACTGTAATATTTTAGTTGTGTTTAATGGAGTCGATACTCATTAGTTGCGAGATATTCATCAAACTTGGTGTGGTGGTGACATGGATATAAATAAATTTAGAAACTTTTTTTCACGAGCGCAAGATACTCCACGCGGATTTATAACACTAAATTTACATGATCGCATAACAAGATATCGATTCGGACTTGATCACATTTTTGGATAAATGTATAGCAGCAGAGAGGCGCTGCCTCAAACTTGACACCGACGTGATCGCTGCGATTTTTCGCGATCAGAAAATCTTATCAGCGATAGGCTGGGTAAGTCAATTAGAGTTTATTAAGTTCGTTGACAGGGTTGACTCATACCAGGTACTGAGACAATCGCGATTTTGTTTTGCGATTTTCCAGGAAGTCTTATTTTGCGAAACGGAGAGTGAACAAATTAGAACCTGTTCAGTCTCTCTGCTGCTGTTTCTGAGGCAACCCTGTTTGTTTGACAACGGTGATCATTTCATAGATAGGTCCTCGAGTTTAGTATTTGATAATGAAAACGACCCTGTTGCCTCAACAAAGTTGTTTTATGGGTAAGATCGTCTGGTCATCCTAATAAAAAATAGGTGTTTGGCTCAGAAACTACCTTATATTCACTACTATTGTACTTCTGGCTAAGACGCGGATGTAAACTTGTGACGTCATTGCCATTTTTCCTACAGCCCTTATATGTTTACAATGTAACCATTATTTATCTATTTTGAGATACCAGTGTTTAATTTGTTTGATTTACATAAAATTATAAAGTTTATTAGTGATTTATTAATGTTCACTTTTATCATTTCTTCATAAGCTTTAAGTCCTTAAAAGTGAAGGTAGTATATCATTACATCAGTTGAGACCTTTAAAAAGGTCTCGTGTTCTGGTTGTCGTTAATTTGAAGACAAAAACTGAAATTAGAAAAATAGCATGAATGAGGCACAATCTGTACGCAGGAAATAAAAGTAAAGGTCTACATAAAATAATCAGGTACGCTGATTTGTCAGTATCTCTTTTAGCATTTAGAACGACCTCTTTAGAAAGCCTAAGTCAATTAATTTACACTTCAAGATCATAAAGAGCTTAGCGCGGACATTATATTCAGCTTAGAGGGTCATTATATGCTCTAAACCTTTTGGGGGTAGGGTAATTTGCTTGCAAAATAGAGCCATATTAAATGAAGTCATCACGATTGACCAATTTTTACTTGTACACAAATGTCATCTTGAATGACTTCATTATTCCTTGCACATGGCCTGATTTAGTTGCAAACAAATAGAAAAGAAACATACAATGAGACCTTGTGACTTTATAATTTTGTTTCGGATATTTGATTTGTATATATGCTTATGTTTATTTAACATATTTAGCAGAAAAGCTTCTATAAGGCATCCAGGCTCTTTGGTTTGACCACAAACCTGTGTAAAACAGAGGTACTCCTTCAGCAAGCTCCTTACAGAAACCCACCAAAATCCACCATCAAGATCGAGTGGAGACAGTTGAAGAACGTGGAGAGCTTTACATACCTGGGAAACACAATATCTTCAGATGGGTCGCTGGACAATGAAATTACAGCCATAATCCAAAAAGCAAGCCAAGTCCTTGAAAGACCTCGTGTCAGAATCCTGCAGCAAAAAGATATTTGGATGCCCACCAAGACCAATGTCTATAATGCTGACGTACTCACTACTCTGTTTCAATGCTGTGAAACCTGGACTGACTATTGTAGGCATGTGAAGCAACTCGAGCAATTTCACATGCGCTCACCACGGTCACTCATGCAAATCAGATGGCATGAAAGACTGCCCAATTGAGAAATCCTCAAAAGGGCGTGTGTTCCTGAAGCACTGGTGTTGAAAGCCAAACTCAGATGGCCACGTCATTCGAATGGAAGAACCCGAATACCGAGACAGCTCTTTTATGGTGAGCTCAATCAGGGAAATCGAATCTAGGTCACTCCCCCTGAAAAAGGAACAAGGATAACCTTAAGTGTAACCTGAAATGATGAGGAATCCAACCAAGCGAGCTGTAAGACTCGGCCAAAGCAATGTCTACATGACAGAGGCTCATCACAAAGGCTGTTGAAATAGTGGAGAATGACTTCCGCAAACTACTCACAGATATGACAGAAAAACGGCACATCGCAACATTCCTGATAATCAGGTCTACAGACTTTCCATGCCCATCCTAACACTTCTTGTGTGCTTCCAGCTTTGGACTCAGAAGCCACGTGCGTAGTCGCCATGGACAGCACAACTAGCGTCATTATCGGACACGATGGACAACCAAAGAAGAAGATTTATCTTCTATTATGTTTCACCTTTCCAAAATGATCATATGTTATGTACCTCTGTATTGTGTACTTAATTTTGTCCAAAATCATGATGTAGCTGACCTGTGACATTTACTTTGTAAACAACATAATACATAACAATTAATTAATATTTTCTCTATGATTGTAGATTACATACTCAGATAGTTATGAATGGTAATCACGTTTATTTGCATCAGGCTGTAGGATATCATTTTTTCATTTGGAAATTATAAATTTTTTTGACAACTCTGAATGCATTTTAATAGAAGCTGACCCACATTTTGGCTCTACTATTGTGTCTTAGCTTTTAATAGACTATTACTGTTATTTATTTTAAATATTACTCAATCTTGCCTTAACATCTAAAGCTGAATTAGTCATACAATTTGGTTTAGTTTTTAAAAATTTGGGTCTACCTGTTTATTCAAATCATTATTCACTTTGAAATACTAAGTGCTCAAAAATATTTTTGTAATGGAACACTAATTTATTATTATGGTGAATTCAGAAATGGGCATTTTTGATTATGTTATTGTGATACATTCAAAGACTGTTAGTACTTCGCCACACTTCCCACCATTGCAACAATACTACGTTCGAGAGTCTTGGTCAATCAATACATTTAATATAGAAATTTATTTGTATTACCACTGGAATTCATTCAGCAACCGCTTCCTACATTTGGACTTGTGATAGAACTTTTAGGACAATTTGGGATTTAATTCACAATACTGTAAGGCTTACTTTGCGTGTTAGGAAAATAAATTATTTCTTGAATTTTAAAATAATTGTTGGTTTTCTCTCTCTTTTTTAACTAAGTGTAAGACCATAGAATATTCATGCATACATACATTCTAGTAACAACAGTATCCATTTGGTGAAAAAAATCAGTACCAGCTAAAGCTAGCAAGATTATGAATCGACCAACGATGAGGGTGGGAATATTCCGGTTCAGGTTCCTAGATTGCTTTAAAAAAATGCTAGATAGAGAAATTGTCTTGCTGAGAATGAAAACAAATACAAATGAATTTAAAAAAAAACATTGATGTGAGTTACCTCCCTTACAATTCAAAATCAAAAAATGATTGGCATGGACATTCTGTTCATCTATGACGGCACATGTATGACTCAAACGTTTCTGTAATATGATATTCGTGTATAGCAGTGGTTCTTAAAGTGGGCAGTACCGCTCCCTTGGGGACTGTGGCATTATCGAGGGTGCGCTAATGCTGAATAATGCTTGTTACGTGATAAGGTGGGGGAGGGGCGCTGAGGATAACCAGGGGGGCGGTGACCCGAACAAATTTGCTAACCATTGGCGTATAGCTTGAAAAGAGGCAAAATTTGGCACTATTGTCCCAATGCGACGTTAGCCCAATACCTGGAGAAGTATAAAACAACTAATGTACATGAAATCGTTCCTACGTTTTTGAACGTGTTTAGTGAATGTGATGGGGTCACTCGCCTTGATAAAACCCGCCATACTTAATGACGTCAACAATCACATGACGATTGTTTAATTTTTAAGCAAATGACATCTGGAATTACGTTCTTACTCAAGCACATGTCTTACATTAGTTGCAAACAAATACAAATGGACAACAAATGAATCATGGTGGCTGTATCATTATAGCAGAGCAACAACGGTTCAGCATCCATTCTGTGGGAAAATCCGTATCATTAGTTTGAGTTTTGTCAACCTTTGGACCAACCAATAAGGTGGGTGGGGGTATTCAGGCTCAAAGACTGCTTAAAAATACTTCTTCCTATCAGTTGGAAACGAAATTAGTTGATATGAATAAAAACAAAAGATCTTAGTTAGAAAGAGAATTATACCCCCTTCCCTCCGACCCTGAACTGAAGATTAAATGGTCGGTCCCGGACATAAGACTTGAGCATACTATCTTTATTTTTAAATTAGTTATTGCTTTTTCTGGTTTGTAACCCATGATACAATAAAGCTTTCCTAAGCAGGTCTTATTTTAGCATGAGGGCACAGCGGTGCAAATGCTGTTTTTGTACATATGCTAATGTCCAAACCAAATGACCTGACACTAATCCTCTCTCCTTATATATAATGGAAAGGTATGATGTGTTTTCAAATCTTGTGAGGTTGATATTACCTTTTTATTTGATAGCTATTCATGCTCTGAATCCCATCAATTAACTTTACGGTCTGTGGAATTTATACAGGTATGCTAGTTTGTGTCGTCTGCGAGAGAGATATATATATGATTTTATCTGACATATGTAAACACTCTTAGAGGAAAGGGAACTGTCAAATAAAAGGAATTTTCTTATATTTACCAGAAGTAAATACAAACTTTTGTTCAACCTAGTTAAGTACTCACCTGAAAAATATCGACCTGGTAATTGAAGCCGTACTCAATAATAGTTCTCTTTGGCCTGGAATTTTCAAAGCATGCTGTGGTGAGCTTCAGGACCCGTGCTTGTTACGACTATTAGACTGAGACTGAATCTTGCATTCATGGGTCATGATCTGTACCACATGTACATTGCTTTTCAGTAAATGGAGTCGCTGGTTCATCCTGATGTAAAGATGTGTTCTACGGAATTTAATAACTGGAATAATATTTTATGTGATTCAACAAGAGAATCTTGACACGTCAATATAACGCTGAATATTATAGACGCCATTGCCTTCTCTTTTTGGATTTTCCTAGGGATTTGAGCTGTGATTAACTTAGAACTGTTCATTGATAGAACGTGTATTTAATTCTTGGATAATGTTTGGATTTAATTCGCAATACCGTAACGTTTTGGCCACTTTTTACCTAGTATTTTAGGGCAATAAAGTATGGGTTAAATTTTACAACTAAATATCCAGTGGCTTTTACAAATACTAATAAGTTGTGAGAACAAATTAAGGAATAAGAAAAATCAAAGAATAAAATCCTATGACATATTATAGGAGCCCCGCGTGGCATTACAATTTTCTGAATGTCAAGTAGCATTACAATTTTCTTTTTCATTTTTTACTTTAAGAAAAGGGTGGCCCGAGTTGCCGAGTGGTCTAAAGCACTCACCGTTACGGATCACTGCCATCTCACCTCTGTCTGCGTGGGTTCGAGACTCACATTCGGCCTATATGGGTATGTGATAAAGCTTGCCAGTAGCTTCTCATGGGTCGGTGGTTCTTTCCGGGGTTTTCCCGGGTTCTTCCTCCACCATTAATACTGGCCGTCATGTATAGCCTATCATGTGCTGAAAAATAGCGTTAGACTCCACAACAACAACAACTATGACATATTATAAACTTAATGGACTAGGTGATACAACATACAGCTTACGTACTAACTCCCCATAAAAAGTGATTTCCGTGCAGAAGGGTTGATGTTACAAGTTATTCAATAGGACAACAGGTCATTACAATACATGAGGGACTGGGGTAGCGGTTATCAATGTGTCTTATAACACATCTATATACCTCCCAAGTTTGCTATCAATTAAATACACATTCGGTTTTAATCATATTTAAGACCATGAAAACTTTAAAATTCCTTAAACCCGCATTTTCAATTATGTTTCAAGTTGGTACAGCTTGTACAGCAATTATGATCATTGAATGAGTAATACGGTCAATGAACATATAAGGATAAAGGACATTCATCCTTGTTAAAAGAATCCCAAAGAAATTTAGTTTTACCCCAAATTTTCTTCTGCTGCGATTGCTACTGAACAAAGCACTTTAAAGAAAACCACTCGAGGTAATTTGATATGTATATGACAGTATACCCTTCCAAAAAGATTTATAGATACAACTGAAGATCGAAGCTATATATTTATTTCAGTAAAAAACCTTGCAACAATGGTGATATCCTAATTGAAAGCTTCCTGGCAACGATTACAAAGTGAAACTTCTATCCACACACACACGCACGTATGTACGTACGCACGCACGTACACACACACACATGCATACATACATATATACATACATACATACATACATACATACATACATACATACATACATACGTACATACATGCATGCATGCATATGGACTTAATATGTTATTAGTTATTTAAGATGTTGTAATCCAAAATGGTTGCGCAAAATTTATTTGTGTGTGGCATGGAGAGCAGAATTGAGGTTCAGAAGAGCAAATGAACATGAACGTGAAACCGGGCAATTTTAAGGCATCACCCATACTTATTATTTAAAAATATATGACATCCAGTGCTGCGAACAATTCATTTAAAAGTCAAATATAAATAATTCCTCAGTTTTCAGTTTCTTTATCATTTAATTATTGATCACTTTTCTTGTTTAGAAACGTAGGACATAAATCAGTTCAATTCAACTATTTCCATTTCCAGGGTTTTTCCACCCTTTAAGCCAAATATTTGCTTATTTTCACCGCTACATACATACGTACATACATACATACATACATACAGAACGCCTACATAAATGCACATGTCCATGTATGCTTGTATTACCCGATACGTCCATTGTTTCAGCCTACAAGCCTGGAATTGTTGATATTGTTAAGGCCTTCAACCCTCAGCAACGTATATTTTCGTACGATGCAGTATACATTACGTCGCTACAAAGCCTTAACAATGTTGTTGGAATATTTTCTCTGTTGCGCATGTGCGCAATTTTTAAAACTAAAACATCCGGTTGCGGAAGCTGAGCGTAATTAAGTAGCTGATAGCAGAGCGTTGAGAAATTTAAATGGAAAATATGTCCACTGAGGCCCATATGAGAGCTCATACTCTGATGGTACATTTATCCTAATATTTCCTTAACACACTTGTTACAATATCTGAAACTGATTTTTTGCTCACATTTTTGAACCTTGAATAATTCACCACTATCTCACCTTATGTTGCATCACTATAGACTGTCACATGGCAAACATCATAGCGATATGACTCAAATTGTTAAAACAACGTTAAAAATGCAAATCAAACCAATACATACGGCTTGGTCCTGAATTAAAATAATACCCCTCTGATATGAAATACATCTACCATGGTGGTCATCTTGAAAATTGTACAGGTACTCTCAGGTCTAGCCGCGATAGCAGCGACTGCGAATGGAGGCAGTGGCTCTTAGCATTATAACTGGACATAGAACACAATTCATTTTACTATATGTTCTCTACATTTGTTTCTCAGTAGTGACCTTTCCACTGTGTGACAATCAATACAAATCATATGTTAATCTAAAATACCTTCAAAGATGACTTCACGGTGAAGTTCTTGTCAAAGGTTGACCTGCTCCTTTTTTAGATGCTGAACTGTCAACATAGCAGCATGTAAACAGAACACAGATTTCACTTCCGGATCATCACCAAGGCCTTATTACTCACTGTGTACTGTCGCCGAAATACACACATACAACAACACCCTGAGCTCATATTATCAAGAATAAACAGTTACCTTTAAATCCCTACCAAAAATGCATAAATAAAACCCTTCCATCACCACCAAAATGAGAGAGGAAAAAAATGTTCTAAAAATAGACTAGAACTACATTCGTGGGTACTGAACTGGAAGCATTAATTGTGAACCGATTCCAACTAGGACAGGGACTATTGTCTCTCCAGATCTCTTTGACATAGCGCAACCCCTGTCGCTCTTATCTTAGATGTATAGTCATGTCTGGAAAACGAAAGCGCAATACCTTCTCTGTTAACGGGTCGATGGAAAATACACAGTGCTACGCAGTGGACTTATGACCTCGGTTATAACAATAAAATATCACGTAAAAGGTATTAGTTTTGGCACTAATTACCCCGCGCAAGCATGGCGCCTCCGAATCAGACTAAAACTTCCTACTAAAGTTCAATGGCACCGGTTCTCAATTGTTATTTCCATATCTCTGGTCGGTAACAATTAAACCTTTTTTCCGACTGTTTAGCAAGTGACCATGTTAACGCGACAGTGACGTCATTCCTATACCAATATATTTAAGTCTGGCATTAGTCACTTTCTGCAGGGGTGTGACAATAAAACACCCATTGTGAATACTCAGCTTCTTGATGTCAATTTGTGTAGTCAATCTTATCCCTACTCGAAATATAAATACATGTATTTACATATAGTATAAACGAAATATATGTATAGTATTATACTATGTTTTAGATACACCATTTGTTTCCATTATTAAATAATGTGCAGTTCTTGTTTCATATCAAAAGTACGGCTTACATACTATTCGTTTATTGTCATGACTTAGTAACACCAAAAATGTATATTAATAAGGTAGTACAACAAATGACGTTTCCACCACAGAAATCGAATGATCAAATTAATTATGTTACACAAACACACCCATATAGTTGTAGAACTTCCAAGTTAACTTCTTCATATTGACCGGCGGTCATGAAATGCATACCTAATTACAAAACTAGTTTTAAAAGATTAGTTAATCTGTATTACTTGAACATAATGCCATATTGTCTTATGGAGTATCCCGTCTTTGCATTCTTCTACATCATATCTTTAAGGAAATACCGTGGTCTGTTCCATTTACAGGTAAATATGACAAGTAAACCCTCATGATGCGTATTCGCAGCTCCTGAAGTCATACATTGTGGTTACAAATTCTCATGAAATGGAAGTTAGATAGATAAATTTAAATTGACTCTATCAAAACTTATTCAGTTTCCAAACCTCCGGTGTGTGTGTGTGTGTGTGTGTGTGTGTGTGTGTGTGTGTGTGTGTGTGCATATGTGTGTGTGAGGGATGATAGGATGTTCCCCCATTATGTATTAACTGAAATTCTTCCATGCGTATGCTGCTTTAGCAGTGCCATTACATAAATTACTTACAAATGATACTCTATTTCTTTGAGATGATCAGTAACCACATCATTTGAAACTCAAAATGGCGACGATGTGTGTCCCTACTCTGGCTAACCGTGATTTTAACACGTCCTTCAGATGCACGTGTTATAATAGGCAGCACTGCTCTCAACTATATTTTTGTCTCAAACAGGCAAACAAGAGACGAAGCATGAGATTGCTTATGGCGACAAAGCCCTAACATATAGAAAATGACGTTTAGAAGGTATCATAAAAGGTACAATTCAATTACATCTTGTTAAATATTTCCTGTTATTACAGATCAATAAGTATTCTTGTGACTAAATAAAGTGATACACACATCGAATATTCCAAATCGTTGGTATCATTGTTTACAAGAATATAACATTTATAATATTTACACCTGCTGAAAAATCACAAACACAAACACACACACACGCACAATATGCCGATAAGCTGTCGCCTAATGGCTTCGTACTTAACGATATATCACTTCATTTACCAGCGGCTATTTACCAATATTAGCGCGTGTGTTCTGTTTGTAAGAATACATGTCTTTACTTAGAAGAATCTTGCCGCCGAACTTTAATTACACAAACCCTATTCGTATAAAGCTAACAAATGCGAACTTATAAATGAAATTTTACATACTTATGTTTCAATTCAGAATTAAGACTGAACGTTATCTGATGGTCTGATGAAACAAACAGGGTTACCAGCAGATTCAGACATGATGATCGTCTGGCATAGCGTGATTCAAAAACAGGCGGTTGCCATTTTGGTGTGCGAAAGACTTATCAAGCCATTAAAAAATGTTTCAACAGGAATGTATCTTACGACAGTCATACTATTTTAACCGTCTGTAATGCCTGATTATAACCATCTCTGTATTTCAATGCACACATTTTAAGAAGTATTTCTCCTAAACTCATCCGTTCACATGCTCTTTGTTATTATTGTTCATATAACTTGCAAATTAAATGTGATTTTATGATTTTATGTGGCTGACAGAGAGAGAGAGAGAGAGAGAGAGGGACCTGGCTGCTAAGAAACGCAGGAGTCGACTGCGGTAACTCTGCTTAGATACTATGCTAACATGTTTGTTGGAACATGTTTGCTCTAGGTATATCCTCTTTCGTTGCAAATTAACATTCCTAAAGGGTACATATAGTACCCAGGATAGTGCCATTTATAGTCAACTAAGAAGATAGGTTCACTAGATCACAGATGATAACAAAATGCAGAATAATGAACTTCTTGTGCACTAAATAACGCAACATAAAATTAACCATGCATTTTTGATGAAGATTCATGCATGATTTTTATTATGCTTTTCTGGCTGATTCTATGTACAAATAATAGCTTTTACACTGAACTATTTCTATCAACAAATCTCTGTTATACCCTCCGACAGCCATGGGCTATTTTTAATATTCACCTCTGGCAACGCTACTCAAACAGCTACTATGGACGATAGGCATGATTCCAGTTCACTGTCATTATAGCGACTTGGCATTCTTCTCGATATGTTAAACCATTGTGATCTTTTGATAATTTCTATGATTGCAGAATAATAAACCATACATCAAGTTGGCTGTTCATTTGAAGGCTATATTACACTTGTACTTGTCTAACTGTCATAAGTAGTCACAAACCAAGTAAATCCATTTTCAAGCCTTATTCTTAATAATGTAAATAAAACTGCACATTTAATGTTGGCATAAACGCAATGCTTATTCTATTAGGTTCACGACCTATACGGTACGGGTGGTATGTGTGCGCCAAATGCGAAATCTTCAGTGAGACCAAAACACAAATATTGAATATAAAGACCTGTTGTCTATTGAATAAGTCATAATATCAGGTGTATACATATATTTCTATTTATACATCAGTGTATACTTTTGTTGTTGTTGTTGTGGGTTTAAAGCCATTGTTCAGCACAAGGAAGGCTGTGCATGATGGCTACCATACCTTGTGGAGGAAGAGCACGGGAAAACCCCGATATGACCCATGACACGTCACACACGTGGGGGAAGAAAATAAATTTTGAGGGTACTTCCTGACTGATATCAAGTTTGACTTGAATAACGTGTATGCATGTAATTATCTGTCATATCCTGCAATATTTAGGTTGTTTCGTTGTTCTAAAGAAGGTCGCTAATCCATGGAGATTCTCGATACATAATGAACTATATTTATATTATCACAGGTGTTAATTAGCTCTTTTTAATGCATTGAATAATCATTTGGAGCTTACACCGGTTTGTGCAAGATGTGTCTCGCACTCGCTGACGTCTGATCCCAAGCAAACTCGGAGCATCCTTCCGTCGACTAACAGCACCAAGGACCTAAATAGGGACCACTTACAAATTATAAATGAAATACATCATCCCACAAAAAACTCAACAAAATAAAACAAATTCATTCAAAACTCATTTTGTTTGCTCCGGTACTATTGTATAGAATGAACTCCCAACCCCAATGCAATTAGGTCAGAAATAAATCTGAACTTATTCAAAACAGAACACGTGACTACTATCTTGAAAGGCAGTTTTCATTGTAAATATTGAAATATATGCAATCCAATTTATTCTTTTAATACGTTTTATAGATTCTTTATACTTTTATACTAAATGCATTTTATATTTATTCTCTCTTGTATTTGCAATAATTTGTTCATTTTCAGTGTCTCTGTGGAGAATAGTATAATATACTAACCGATTTATCCTCATCAAATGAAGTTTTGTTATTATTTTGTATTATCATTATAAAGATTTACATTACACTAACAGATATTATGAGTTCCTCATATAATGTTACTTGTCAGCACCCTTCAGATGCAACTGTCACGAGTTTATGTGAAATTCTCGTGTATTTTATGGGATATTTATTGTGCATGTTACTATTATTTGTATTCCTGGCAGAAAGACAATACAGATGTTAATACAGTGAAACATAATTTCCGCGTTAGTTGATTAACGTTTCTTAAATAACATTCACTTCAGTTTGTCAAAATAGAACTAAAGCAGTTATTAATTTTGACTGTCGTAGTACCAAAGGATATAAATTATATTTTGAATTTCATATTTAACAGCTTATTGGTTATGTCATGATTAGGAAACTGGAAGAGACGACATAAAGTAACAAAATATATTTTAGTACTCTCAGATTACTAAGATATGTTCAAACTACAATATTATCCATTCGGATGTCATATCCTATCTCCCTGTAATCTTCGTAAATTTAAGTCCACCCTCTATTAGAAATCGGGGTAGCAATTTTGACTTATTTGAACCTCACTTGTAGCCGAAAAGACTTTCAATATTTACATGTTTGCTTTACAATCTTATATCCCATACTTGTGCTTGTATGTATGTATGTATGCATGGATGGATGCATGCACGCACGCACGCACGCACGCACGTACGTACGTACGTATGTATGTATGTATGTATGTATGTATGTATGTATGCAGGTATGGATGAATGGATGCATCTATGTATGTATGTAGGTAGGTAGATAAGTAGATTGATAGATAGGTAGGGATGACTGTGTTTGATAGAAGGTATGTGTTTTACATAGATGCTAGTCTCGTTCTAGTCATCTCTTTAAAGTAGGCGTCTATTATTGTTTTTAGTGTATAATACATTCTTTATTTAAACTGTGAAATATGATGTTGTCTGTTGCAAAAAGGAGACATATTTCTATATTTCACAACTTTACGTTACAATGTATTGCGGACAAAAAATCCGGCAAATGTTTTGTTCCTTTCAGACAATGATCACATTATTATCACGCGAGAACAATGCGTTCTTTTGTGAACTTGAAATAATTATTTTTTCGATGTCGATACTGTCTATTACTGACGAACTTCTCTGACCTGTTCAACCAGTTAACGATCTCATAGTACCTGGCAAAGTTACCATACCAAGCTAGCATGATATTTCATATGATATTAAAATACAGACAAGGAAATGATAAAGTTAATGTGTTGGACAGCAGCGAATCGAGCACAAGCTATTGCAAGGTAAAAGGTGGAACGTGGGGAATAATTTTACGTAATCGACCAGAACTAATTACAAGTTAACGTTGGAACGTGGCAAATATAATAATTTAACATTTTATGAAGATCATAGTTTCTACCTGTCTGATATTTTTTTCTTTGGTTTGTCAGGTAAGCGTGTGTGTTATTAGTATGCTGAAGAGTAGTAGATTTAATTTGTAGAATTATTAGTGATATTAATTAAATATCGGAAACATGTGAGACATTCTTGTCGGTTACCTTTAAATGTAAGGACATTGGTTTGGTGCATGTTTAAGTCACTACTATTATTTCAGGTAAGGTACTCTTAGTACAAGACCGTCTCTAGTACGAGGGGTTTCTTTTTATGGAGTGTATAATACATTCTTTATTTAAACTGTGAAATATGATGCTGTCAGATTCAAAGAGGAGACATATTTCTATAGTTCACAACTTTCGTTACAATGTGTTGCGGACACAAAATCAGGAAAATCTTTTATTTTTACTGTCAGACAATGATCACATTATTGCTACGCAAAAACGATGCGTTCTTTTGTGAAGTTGAAATCATTGTTTCGATGTCGATACTTTATATTACCGAGTAACTTCGTTGACCTGTTAAACCAGTTTATGATCTCTTTTTACCTGTCAAATTTTACCCTACCAACATAACATGATATTTTATATGACATAAAAATACAGACAAGGAAGTGATCAAGATATTGTGTTGGACAACAGCGAATCGAGCACGAGCTATTTGAAAGTAAAGGTGAAACGTGAGGAATACTTTAACTTCATCGACCAGAATGAACTACATGTTAACGTTGGAACGTGGAAAATAGACTATGTAATTTTTTTTAACAGCAATGAAGATCATCGTTTCTACGTGTCTGATATTTTCTTTCTTGGGTTTGTCAGGTAAGCGTGTGTTTTATTAGTATGCTGAGGAGTAGTAGATTTAAATTGTAGAATTATTAGTGATATTAATTAAATATCGAATACATGTGAGACATTCTTGTCGGTTACCTTTAAATGTAAGGACACATGATTGGTGCATCTTTAAATCGCTGCTATTATTTTAGGTCATGTGGTCGTAGGACAAGACCTTTTATTATATATGTATGTTATAATTTAACACAAACGCTTGAAAGGTAAGAAATGCACGGTGATTCAAACAGAATAGGTGTACCGTAACACCGAGACAAGAAGGTCAAATAATTGAATATCTTTTCTTTAAATTGTCAATGCAAGAATTACATTTTCAAACACCATGTTTATTTATCAAACCCGCCGATTATTGTGACCTTAACACATTTTCAATTGCTTTTATATTTAAGCAGTTTTCAAACTTACATGTAGAATACTTTTCTGATAATTTCTCGTTATTCTCGGCTAATCCATCTCCTTTGTTCTAAGGTTCAGTATTAGAACTCAGAGGTGTAATAATTAAGGTACACTATAAATAAATTTTAATTAATTAAAAATGAAAACAAAAACTGTCAACACTACAGTTAAAATGACATTTTATTTATGAAGATTAAGAGATCTCTCAGGCGAAAATTGATATACATTTTAATGGACAGTTGGACAGGTATGCAATTATACAATTCATATGCCTTAAGAACTGGATAAGAGTTTCATCCTATCCATGATTGATGTCTAACGTTCGGCATTGCCATGTCTAACCTATTTTTGGATTTGGAAGTGCTATTTTGATTTGCTATTGCTCTTGTTTTCTATGAGATTCGTTACGATTTCTCTTCCTTATTACTACAATAAGCAATACTGGAAAATACACATATGTCGAACACAACTGACGTTATTTATGATGTTACGAGACACGTATGAAAAGTGCCATCTTATGGCTAAGTGTATCGTATCATTCGCGATTATTTTGCTATACGGTAGATTCACTCAATCACAATAATTATTATCGGCATAGAATGAAGTTATAATCCCCATTTTTAGTATCGACCTCATTATTCAGAATCGGTGTGCCCTAGCGGTGGATTCAGTGGCACCCAGCCACAGTTTGGACCCGGATGTATGTACAGGTGTCACTGTGTGGGTGATGTACAGTGTGACTATGTTACGGGGGAATGTACCGGGGGATGTGCTGCAGGCTGGATGGGCCCTGGTTGTCAGTATGGTAGGTTGTGTTTGTTAATATTTCACCATATCTCCGTCATTTATTTTGAACACCGATACAAATGTGCTCGTGATTTTGTAGTTGTATCATGCTATACTATGATATCCTAAGACAAATTATTAGGGATTTCTACCATATTTTTCAATTGATAGCAAGTATTGTGTAGTGAACAATTTTTTAAGGAATCATTTCAAAGAAAGTATTGTATATTATTTAGTCATCAAGTACATTAGTTATATAAACGGTGTTGAGTATTTCTAGATCCATACTCTTTTGGCTCATACTTGTTTGCTTAAATAACCATTCTTAGTGTATGCAATTTCAATAAAACTATCTCGCAGACAAAGAATTCATCCTTTTATATATTTATCGGTATTGAAACATGAAACACAAAAAACCATTTTTATGAAATTTTATCTCTTTCGCTCATGCGAGTCGCGTATTTTCACACTGTGATTAAGAGCGTACAGTGTTTTTATCAATTCCCCGTTATGAACAACGTTTGATTCAAACAGAAAAACAAATTATTACAGATATAATTTTGCATAAGACTAAACTGGAACTATAAATAGCACTTTATATTTTATTATTTTTATAATAATAATAATAATAATAATAATAATAATAATAATAATAATAATTCCCAGCATGAATAATGCAATATTTGATTTGAGAGAGAGAGAGAGAGAGAGAGAGAGAGAGAGAGAGAGAGAGAGAGAAAAAATATTAGTAAAGTGTAGGTAACTAAGCAGGTTTCAAGAATAAGAATCACAAGTATGCTCCCTTTCTAAGGTCTGCTGCAGTCCTTCTGTCAGAGAACGTATCTCTGGTTCCAAACAATCTAATATTTACAAGTATCCGGATCTTTAAAACGTGGAAGATTTTAAAAGTTGGGTGTCGTGGTTTCATATTTAACATATGATTGTTGTCAATGTTAATCTGTCTTATGGCAGGGGATATTGCATTCAACAAACAAGTCCTGCAATTATTATATGGTAGGAATACGCTAATCGACGGAAGGAGTGCAACAGACGGACTCCTTGCAACCTGTATTGGGTCAACAACATGGATGGAAGTAGATCTGAATGCTACGTACACAATATCTGGACTAGTCATCAATTCGAGCAATGGAGGTAATAATAATAATAATAATAATAATAATTGCATCAGGAAGAAATGTGCGAAGTTCTTTTATTTTTAAAAAGATTATTACATCAAATACTTTTCACACATAGCAACGGACCAATTAGATATAGTGTTCACGATTCGCTTTGAATAAAATGAATTAAGGTAGAGTCTATTCTTGACAGTGATAAACACAATTGACTTTAGAATTCCATTTAAATTTAAAAGAATGTTTTCATATCTGTTTTTTAAATCATAATTACATGGATAGAATTTAAAAAAAACTTAGTTAAATCATAGCTAAATCATACAGGAATATGAACTGTTCATATGGGAACGTCTTTTAAAAATTCATGAGTGAAGAATGCATTTGTTTATTTTCGACAAAGAAGGACTATTTAGTTTAGATACTTGAGTTTCTTTCGATGCTATGTTGTCTTTCGTACTTTTGAAAATGCGTAAAATTGAAATTGTATGTAAGGTTTTACTATGAATGGTTCTTTCTCACCAAAAAGAGTTCTAGCAGCAACGTTCTGCAATCGTTTGAAAAAACAAAGTGAACAGTATCCTAAAAAATAAATGCTTTGAATCAGCTGCGTTAATTTCACAGAAAGTTCCTTCGATACAAATTTTTTCGATTTTGTTTCTCAAATACCTGTGTGGATTTTAGACATACTAGGTTGAATTTGAATTTCAGTGGGCTTACAAGGTTTTGAAGTTACCGTCGGAAATTCTTCTTTTAATCTATCTTCGGACATCGCTCAAACGTGTTTCAAACAAAATACCACCGAACAATTGAATACAGAAATCCACGTAGTATGTACAACCGAGATAGCAGGGCGATATTTAAGAATTAGAACTCCAGATACTGCCACAAGAACGACTATATGTGATGTCAGAGTTTATGGAGGTGAGTCGGGAAAATGGTATTCTGTGTACATGCCTAGCAAAACTGACATTTAATTACCCTATACCCACAACACATAGTAGATGCATCTGGAGAATGAGACTACCTATAAATTGCCACTGAAAATCTTTGCGAAGCCTCTTTTCAATTTGACAAAAGAAAATGAAACAAAAGTACATGTTACGGTGATACATTCATTTTTTCAGAAGCGAAGGCATCATGTAATACAAGTTGTATCTCCTTTAAAAAAAATTTTTTATTACTGAACCATGATATTTCTATAAATTCTCTCATACGTAAAGTCGTCTTCATCTTTTCCACTCTCTCTTATCAGAAAGGAAACAATTTTTGGTTCCTCGGTTTAGCCTGCATTGCGCCATTCAGACAAAGTTCGAGGGAATACTGATATAATGTAATTGAGGAAACAAATTATATTTGTTGACGTTTTATTCCACCCTTCGTCTGGTTATGGAATCAAGTGATTACAATTTGAGTTACTGATTGATTAGGTTGTGCGATATTTTGAAAGATATGCTGATATTGTTTTAATAACATTTAATGAACATTGATTTTACAAAATTTTGCATATTAATATATTATTAACCTATATATTTTTGGTGTTTTGCATTAATATCCAGGTAGAAGCCTGGCGTACGGACGCAATGCCAGTCAAAGTACTACATATAACGGAGACACTGGAGAAGCTGTGGCATCACGGGCTTTAGATGGTAATGTTGCTACTAATTTCCCGTCTAGATCGTGCACTCATACGAATGAGGAAACGTCAACATGGTGGAGAGTAAATTTGGAATTGGTTTACGATATCAAGAGAATAGTACTATATGGTAGAGAAGAAATCTGTTGCACCGGTATGTATTGGTCGACCAAGTCAAAATGTATTTGCCATTGTACACCTATATAGCTTATAATTATTTGGCAACTTTACGTAGAGGCAAAATGTAATAGAATATTCATCTTTGAAATGACAATCAATTTGTAATAAAGCCTATATGTGTTCTCTTCATGGTATTGCACAGAGGTAAATATGTTTATCACATCACCTAAAGAAAATATCACATTGAACATGTTTAAATAACTGCTAAACGAATTTTTACAGCACAGGGATTGATTCTTTTCATATTCTTGGACCATTTCGATTGCATGATATTGTAGACATTAAATTCTCAACATATGCAAAAATATGTAAATGGGGATAACGTGCTCCATCCATGCTAGGGATAATCCTGACTCCTGATTGTAGTTCTATAATTTGTACTTTCCGTACCAATACATTCGATTCTTTCCAAAAAAGAAACTGAAAAATAATGAAAACGTATGCAGTATCATCTTCACTAACCGATGTTACAATGTGTTAACCATATTTACACCTTGGCGCATCGATCAGATGTTTTAGTGTTTTGTCCTAGCGACATCTGTTGGATTTCATGAGTTGTCTCCCTTAGTATGTATCGTAAACGAAGCAATAGTGTTTAACAGGGGTGCATCCATTGGCCGAAAACGGTAGAGGAAACTGACTTCAAATGTATACTTTAAATTTAACATCGAAAGTTGTACAAACAGAGACCAGCAGTGGAAACTGACTCATTTATTAATCTGTGTTCTCTTTGTCAAATCATGTAGGAACAGTGTTCAAATTTGATTTTGGTTGGATGCGTTTGTTCGCAGCGCATCCATTGAAATTCACAGATCCGAAGTACTGAAAATGAAGACGCCATTACGTTATCTGATCGATTTGTCAAAGTATCGATATGGTTAATATATCGGAATATTGGCTAGCGAAGATGTTTCAGTAGCTGAATTTAAGATGTTGAAATATGTTACGCTTCTCGTACTGAAATTCCAATAAGTGTTAATATATATATATATATATATATATATATATATATATATATATATATATATATATATATATATATATATATATATATATATATATATATATATATAGCATAGTGTCTCATTTATATAGACTCACTTAGGAGCCTCAGCAAATAACAACGATCGAGTGAATTTTTCCCCCTGATAAAATGTGACACACCATATTGTTAACACAGGGTGCATTTTCCATCGATTAGGATCTAATTAGTTTGGTGTTTTTTAGGTTTAGTATTTTATAGCACAACACAAGTTGGTCTTTTTCCGAAACAACTGAAGTACTGTTCCCAGACCAAAGACATACGGCTGCATCCGAACCAGGTACATCCGAAAGCAAACGTCGAACAGGCCCACATTCTGAATTAGATGGGGTTTGACACATCAATTAACCTGCTAATTTAAACGCAGAAGGTGTGGGTCTCGATAGATATATTTCTTGTGGTTTCAAGTAATTACTGCAAATGTACATGATGGTCATTTCAGAAAGGTTGTCTGGCTTCTCGGTGTCATTTGCGACAAACGACACTTTTAGCCTGGTGTTTAAGTATCCAGAGAGAACCCCAATGGTGATAACGGAAATAACAACATTATCTGACAATTTAGCAGAACGTGTGGAGATCGCCTTAAGGAATAGGACCACCCCTACATTTTTAACCCTATGCGAAGTTTTCGTCTTCGGAGGTAAGGATATTGGGATCGCTAAATCAAATACATATGTATTTCCTAAAAAAACCACACCATGCTATTTGTAGACACCTAGGCGTTATTCAACACGTTATTCGTAAGACAGCGAAAGGAAAACGAAGCTGTGGGGCTCTAAGGTATAAAAGTTGATTTCTAAGGACTCTAGATTGCTAAATTTAATTTTCTAAGGAATGTGTCATGTTGGCTTTTCAGGTGCTCCAAGTCAAATTGATCTCATTCCCTACCTCTTACCGTGATGTCACATCGTCACGTCTCTCTTACGATAAATGTTGGGATGCGCATGTTTCAGACGAGTTTATTCATGTATTATTTCCATATTATTGTACCAGCTAACCTTTTTCACACGTATACAATATAAAATAGATATTAAGTGAATCAAACATTATTGCATAAGAATTCTATATTTTATCGAAACAAATAGGTTTATTTTCATTCATAATTTATATCAACCTACAGAGGACGGGCAAGCTTAATAACTGAAAATACTAAAGCTGTCGGTGGCATAAGAGAGTAAAAGAATGAAACATAAATACATATAAATGTATCTATAAACCTGAGAAGTATACAAGTGCAAGTAAAGCGTTTGCAAAATATATATCCTTGCGCTCCCAAATCTTTGTTTCAAAGATTCCAAGAAATATGTGACTCATTGGTAAGGTACCAGAAGAGTACGAAAAGATCCAATTTAAGTTACCGTGTAAGGCTCACGTTTGTATTAAAGTTGTGACCCATGGGTCGGGTCACCGGATTTTTAAGATGGACCCCGAAGCCATCTGTTTTGACATGCCAAAGACAAGTAAGTGTATGTAAGGGTACAGTCTGGTGTTTTAAATAGGTTATATTTAGAAGTTTTGGCTACATCCGTCACGGTAAGAAACAATACAGAAACCAAGGACAGCTGAAAATTTGAAATTCGTCCTTTTACTCCCAATGACCTGAGATGATTCTTAGATAGGTGATCACACACATCTATTTGAGACTGATTAATCTCATTATTTATAGGCTGTTTGTCGAAAGATAGCGTAGTATTTATGACTTTTACTTGTTATTTTAGTAAGCGTAAGTTCGCCTAGAATAATATATTGCAATGCATTCAAAACCCCGGTCAACGGATTTACGTGTTTCGCTTTTCTCTTTATACTTCCTTCAGACCACGTAAAATATTATTTTAAATAATCGCTGGTATTGCGCATGAAATTAAAATTGTGAATAGCAGTTCATGAGAATTTAGATCTTGTTAGTTTAACATTAATAATAAAATGTTCACAACACCTGATAGAAAATTTACAATTGAAACTACATTAGATTCATTTGCAAGAATCAGTGCTCTAGTTCTCTCTGTCTCTATCTCTCTCACACACAATGCAGTACACTCAACGAAACAATGGCGAGCATGCTATGTCAGATAAATTAAAAATTAATGGCTGCTTTTTCGGTTCCATTGATGGACCATTCTAGCTCAGATTTTACTAAATAAATGCAATGAGTTTTTTAGTACAGATTTTCCCTTGTAACTGTGCAAACCTCTACACAGTCCATTTGATAATGTTAAGGGTTTAGTGATACATTTAAAGCATATCAAGTTGTAAATACAAATCGCAAAGAAGCACACTTTGTGTCAGGTTGTTATCCGACTTGTTTCAATATTATTAACCTAATACATCGTCCGCAAATAAGACTATTTTATCCCGTCTTTCGAGAGTTTGATTTTTGTGGTCAATTTACTTAGAACAACACCAACACAAAAATGTAATTCCCAATAAAATGATGATCGCATGTAAATATGTACTCATGATAAATTATGTCGAATAAAAGTCATATCACCAGGTGAAACGTTAGTATAATTGAATAGCTGTTATTAACTTACATTTTATTTTTAAAAATATTTTATATTGTTTGAAAAAAATTCAAACTTTATATATTCTGGCAAATCGACACGTTCCATTTCTTCTTTTACATTTCCGCAAAATATGGTATAGTCCTTATGAAAGATATGTTAAACCAGAAGAACCGTTTTCGATCATAAGAAATAAATTAGGTCACAGTGAGTATGACCATTTATGTCATAATAACCTATCTAGGTCTGTAAGAATTTAATGAGATGGACGTTAATTATTTGAGATTTTCTCTAAACTTAAAATCTTCTTCGCGAAGGAAACAATCTTCCCGTTCGGCTCACTTTTCAAAATGTATTTAAATTTCTTCAAGTCATAATTATACGTTATTATGATGTTAGAACGCCATTATATGTTCTTGGTCAACTGAATCGGTAAAGCTTTAATCAGATGGATATTTCCATCAAGTAAATGATGTATTGGTTCAGATAATTTATGTTTGTTGGATAATCGAGTTTAAATATTTTGTCTGCTTACATGTTAATATTGTTCTTTGTAGACTGCCAGAACAACGTATGTGGATGGACATGTGACACTTATTGCTACTGTGATGGACCCATTGACAAAGATAATAAAATACAGGCCAAATGTCCTGGAAGTTGTACAACCGGATGGTGGGGATACTCCTGCAATAATACGTGTGATACAAATTGTATAGGCAACATATGCAATCAAAGTGACGGACATTGTGTGGAATGTTCTCGGGGAAAATGGGGTCATTTATGCGAAAATAACTGCACAAACTGCTTTAATGGAACAGAATGTAATATCTCCAACGGGATATGTACTGTTAGCTGTTTAACAGGTCTTTATGGCGTCAACTGTAGTAAACACTGCGGACATTGTGCTGGTGACGGATCTTGTAATAGATCAACTGGAGTTTGTATCATTGGTTGCCAGCCTGGATGGCAGGACCAAAATTGCTCCATCGGTTGGTAGATATATTTCGCCTGTGCATTGGTTTACATTATTATTTATCTGTTACTATATCAAGTATTACATTTTTTCTCGGATTCAGCACTTTTAAGAAAACTTTGATTATTTCAACTTGATATCATATTCATCATGATCATGCTTATTGTTATTATTATCTTTTCGTATTATTGTTGTTATTGCGACCGTCGGAAATAATTTAGGCTGCCATTTCGATGGTACGTGTTGTAACAGTATATCATAAGGCGAAAGTCTCTCTTGAAATGGAATGCTGTATTACGTCATACGCTTTAGGAGTTGGTCTGTTGACTATGTTTAGGTGCGGGAGAAGTCAAGCCCGATTCGGTCTCTTTGTAACATATTGGTTCTATTTTGGGAGGGAGATGTTATTGGTTAGAGATTGTCGACCATGAAAATGAAAGTTTGCACCCCAAAGTAAGTGCAGTATTTTGTTTTCCTTACGAGAGAGAGAGAGAGAGAGAAAGGATATCTTAAAATTGACTATTATGATTTATATCTAAAGCATTTCATGCGATGCTTGGGTATATCTGTCTGTCTGTCTGTCAGTGTGCATGCATATTTGAAATAGAAAGAAAGGGATGCTTATTGCTTGATGTCTTTCTTAATACAAGGTAGCTACAGAAACCATAAATAATAATAATAATAATAATAATAATAATAATAATAATCTAGGATATGACACTTAAAAACGACGTATAATTGCATATGTCAAAGACATATGAATCCGGTGAACATAAGAAAATCTGAACTTTGTTTTGCTTTTGAGAAATGTAAATATTTTTTACCTTGAAATAAATAAACGGGGATAATAATTTACCCTGGACCATATTAGCAGCAAAATAAAATCCTGCCAACTACGTATGAAATCTACGTGTATATAAATCCTTGCGGGTGTAGCATATAACTTTTGCTATGCAGGATTAGATAATACCCCGAGAATAAAAACTATGAGAGAAGCTGAAAGAATCAAACACTTGACCAGATAATTCTCAGTTTGTCGACTTGCCTGACAGATCTTTTCAACAAAAGGTAACTGCGATCTTATGAATTATCATCAGCTCTGCAAAAAATAAATACTGGGAAATTCGGTAATATGACAATGTAGTACATCATCGGGAGTCTAGTCATCATAAATGTGTCACCCTTGCAAACTTGTTCGTATTTAATATTTTGTATTTTTAGGTGAAAATGAAATGGTTATCCCTGATCCATTTTAAGCTGCATCACGCAGATGAACATTTGATGTGATATGATGTGATTTTGATTTTTAATGTAGCTTTAACAATTTTGCAGTCATATCGCTACGATGTCTGCAATGTGGCAGTTTATAGTGATGTCTAGCACTGGGGCATCATGCCGCAGATATGTAGCATGTTGTCCCACCAAGTCACATTATCCTGACACCAGGCCGACCAGTCCTAACACTAACCTCTTAATGCTGAACGCCAAGCGAGGCAGCTGTTAGTACCATTTTTTAAGTCTGTGGTATGACTCGGCCGGGGAACAAACCCACGACCTTTTCTCTCACTGTTTTACAAAACACACATTCACAATGACATACAGACAGAAAGACGCAACTTCCTATCGAATGATTAGATTTAAATGACAATGGTATCTAACTTATTTGCACTGCATTAACTTTGCATTCCAAGTAGTTTATTTCAAGTACGCTGACAGATACAAAACGTTGGTTTGTGGAAGCTGACAGCAAAGGGACCCCGATTTGAAACATAGCATAACAAATGAAGAACCGAATCTGGCACGCGTCTGTGCAAATTGTTAGTATGGGCAATGCAGAAGGACACGTTAGTGATTAAGATCTGGCACACTCCAGGTGTTACTGCATGTATTTGACAATAAATATATGATGTGACATTTATGTGAATGAATGTTTATAATTTAGGATTTACCCTTTAATTGGTAAGCTCATTAAAATAGTAACCTACCATTAATTTCTTCTTGTTATTTTATGCCGCAAAGCCAAAAAAGGTTTCCTACATATATATTATCTTGCCATCACTGCTACTAGTAATACTACTACTAAGTTTTGTATGGTACTTGAGTAAGGCCCATGCTATGATTGGACTGTGTGGATGTCTGATGTTACTGGTTTGAAAGAAACTAGAACAAGCTGTACGTTACAAAAGATAGCTTCATTCCAAACTGATTAGTTAACATCCACCGAAAATTCAAGCAAAGATATGCTTAGTCACGATAAGCGATTTCATTGGCTAGAGTTAGATGTGACAATGTATGATCTCAGTTCAACTCATTGCTTAAAACGGCTGCTGCGGAAGACGTGTTTTCTTGTTGTGCCTTGGCAAAGCCCTACTACCACTCGCATTTCCAGTCAAAATTGAATGAACAAGTTACAAACAGAGGAGGTCGGACTAGATTGAAAGTGAACTCTTTCTGGAAGCGTCTTGTCTGTAACATACTTGGCAATTATTTGGCAATTATTTAGTGAGTGTATTCAATAAAATATCCCTTCCTTAGAGACCAGACTCGTGATTAGAAGCGATGACAAAATAGAAAAGTTGATCTGTGAATGTTATGAGTATCTGTTTGATTTACAATTGTTTTAAAGGGTCATAGTACCAAATGAATAAAAATTGAATCTAACTTTGAAACGTAGCCAGCCTGTAAATCTGTTTATCTTTAGTACTTGACATCTGCACATGAAAAAGGAATGGGACAGTCTTAATTCTCTTTTAGTCTTTATTTATGTTTGAGTGATCGGTTTTATTGTTAAGAAAATGGTGTTCATTTTTTCGAACATTTGTTTTAGCTCTCTCACTACCGCTGTGTTAAGCGCAAACACGGACAAAACGATAAATACATGCCTCGGATTAGGATCTTACTCTGTGTGAACGGCATGGTACTTTTGCTTTAAAGGATGGAAATGGATATTAAAGGAAATCTTTTTTAGGGTGAATATGATTTTACTTTATAAGAGGGATTATAAGGTGGTGGTGGGGATAAATAGGAAAACGATATGTTGATAATGGATTACAATTCTATTTATTACACTTCGTAGGGTCAGCAGATGAGTTCGTACTGGTCACTACAAGCGCAGTTATTGGTACTTTAGGATTAGCATGCTTTATTTATAAAGGGGATTATCAGGACGGTAAGTGACAATGTTTAGTTAAAGATGCTAGACGTTAAAGTACGTTGAGTGACGGATAGTTGATAAATGTGTGGTGGTAGTAGATGTCTGGCTGGTGAAATGTTGACAACCAGGTGCAAGATAGTAGATAAATGCGCTCTGGATAGTAGATATCAACGTGTTGGATAGTAGATAACTAATTAGCGCAGAGTAGATATGTTTGTGCGTGTGTGTGATTTGGAGTTTTAATGTAGTTTTAATAATCTTTCAGTCATATCGCTACGATGTCTACCGTGTGGCAGTTTGTAGTGATGTCTACCACAGCGGCATCATTTCGCAGATATTCAGGAAGATTTCCCATCCAGCTACATTATCCTGACACAAGTTCTAACGCTAACCTCTTCATGCTGATTGCCTTGCGAGGCAGCTGTTAATATCATTTTTTTATGTCTTTGGTTTGACTCAGTCGGGGTTCAAAACCGCATAGTAGAAAACTGCGTGTTGATAGTAAAGAATTGGTTGATGGATAGTACATAACTTGCTGATGGATAGTAGACAACTTCGTTGTGTATACACAATAACTAAGTATTAGTAGTGTTCTGAGTATAGTAGTTTGTTGTGCTGATAAAAAGAGATGGGACAATTATTGAATGTGGTGGAGACCATAACCTTACAAGGGGCCTCATATCATGATTAGATGATGTAAAGAATTTGATTTTGTTATCAAGCAAAATAAAACTACCTTCTAAAGTGGCGGCGTAATGTTAATTTCTTTGTGATGTTGACTCTATTTAACACGGGATTCACGTTTGTCTCTTCAGCGCTATTCTAAACTACTAATGACCTAGGATTATCATTCACGTGAGAGAAAATATAGAAATTCGTTACATTCTAATTGTATCTGACATATTTTGTATGAATATTGTTTTGGATTATACTTTAAGTTTTTCTTGTATATTTTTCTTACAGCCTGTTCACAGGGGCGGTACGGTATAAATTGCAGTAATACATGTAGTAATTGCGCCAATACAACCTGTGACTCTATCAATGGGACCTGCTATTTGGGGTGTTCTGAAGGATACAGTGGAATAGGGTGTTTGGAACGTAAGAATTTGTTCATGTACATACATCAAATTGTATCGAAATTCTCATTAGATACGTAGGCTAATTTAGAACTGCAATTTTACATGGTTCAAAATAAGATCTTTGAAATAAATGGAGTTGAGTCGTTTGCACGTTGGCAATCGGTCAGAACGATTGTTGCTGAAAGTGCAAACAAAACATAAAATAAACACTTCATACAAGTTAAAAGAGACAAACAAATCTTGTTGACTTTTGCTTTGATAAAACATGTTTTTTATTTTATTTTGCGGTAAAATTAATTTTTGCAAATGTTGTTGTTGTTTTTAGAACAATTTCGATGTTGACAGTTAACATGAATACAAATATAATACGTTTTTCAGCGATCTTTAGAAAGTGAATAAGTTTGTCAATGTAAAAGGCAAATTGAATTATACAGCAATATAAATAGCTTTCAAGTAATATGAATTGATAATTACATAAAACATCCACTATACTATCTGGCTATTTTGGATAGTCGGAGTTAGGTTATAACATTTTCATAACTATACTAATTATTTTCATATTCTGTAAAGAAACGATCATTCAAATTTGGATTGTTCAAATCATCAGTTACACATTCCTCTGTTTATATAATCGAGATTATCTTGCAATATTTCGATGAGTGCGCAGAATTTGAAATGTTGTCAAAGATAACAAATAGTGCACAAATAAGTACAACTGGAACTGTACCATTACATTTTCAGGTCTGCAACGGGACGCAACACCGACAGAATCTGTTTTGCCTATAGGTGTTCCATTGGGAGGGGCTCTCGGTGCGGCTGGCCTGATACTAATAGTTATTTTGGTCGCTATCATGTTTTGGAAGAGACGGTAGAAAAGGCTATTAAGTACTTTTACGTAAACATACATTTTTTAAAAAGGTCAACAATTACACAAAACGCGCCGATTTAAAGGAAACAACAATATTAAAAGGACATTGATTTCAACTGGGAATGAATTACCCAACTGTTTGTTTGTTCACAATATAAATATGCTACCTCGTTATCTTTGGTGCTTATTTCTATCTTACAATTGCAGTCAGATAATCTGCTAAGTTATTTCTGTACACTTGCATAAAGGAGATTACCCGAGGACAGATGACATGCACATGGATCGTAATTGTCCGGACATTTATTCGATATGCAATGTAACGGAGATAATTCGCATTATTACTAGGACGCATACAGATAGAATAATAATTGATTGAACAAGAATTGGTATAGTTATATAATTATCATCTTCAAAGTCTACATTTAGTAATGTATTATGCAGATAGCTATGATGCCAATTTTTATGTTTTTCTATTTTAGGAACGGTTCCCTTCGAGCGAAGCAGTATCAGTCGGAACAATCTGTTCCGAGTACATCAGGTTCCAAGTTTTCGTCGAATATCTACGAAAATGCTGCTGCCTTAAGACTAGGTAGTTTAATATTAATTAAGATGGGTTCGATAGTTTGAGTAAAATTTTATAGCCTAATATAATGTAATTTGTTTTGCATAAGTGTCAAGTATACAAACTTGCAAATATAACGATATTTCGTCCAAAAGGAATCTTGTTTCTATCTGTGAGAACTGGACGAACACGTTTTAAATCTCATGGAACGGTCCATAATAACCAAATATTAATGTAACAGATTCTCCTATCAATCGTTAAGACATACATTGTATTAATGTAACAGATTTTCCTATCAATCGTTAAGATATACATTTTCAAAATGATAGAAGATCAATAGCTTTTCTATGAGAAATAATTATTTTATACTCATGAAACATCATATTTGAAAAGGAGCGGTCGATTATGAAAACATTGATGCCATACCATTGCGTCATGGCATGTAAGAGAATATTGATACCCCCACCCCCCGTTTTTGTAGTGTGATTACAAAAGCGACAAAATTACTCAGTAACCTTATTCACATTGCCTGCAATAACATACATTCATCGATTTATATGTGTTAGAATCGAAACATCTGAAATAATATCAAAACGATGCCTTTCTCCTATGCTGAAGAAGAACGTTCCGTTACGAAGCAAGAAAATGAAGATTCCTTTTTGAAGATAAACAGGAATAAGAAAGAAGATATACCTGTTGAAAAATGTGAAGATGCGGGTGAAAGAATCGATCGACAGGTTTATAGAAATGCTCCCGCAGATACCGAAGTCGTTGTAGAGAGTGACAATGAGGAAACCCTTGAAAACTGGGATGAAGGAATCCAGCAAAATGTTTACTACAACACAGTGAGAAATTCTAAACGAGGTGGAAAAAGAGTTGCAGTTCAAGATCTCAACGAGTATATTAAGAGGGGAATTCATCGTTCTAATGGCATCGAAGAAGAATTTAAGGTGAAACGTTATCTGCTTCATTATATATAATTAAGAAGAGAAACTTAATTTCACGCAAATGTTATATTCAATAATTGAATTTTTAAATTTATTTTTATATATTTTACTCGATAAAGATGATAGCTACAAACTAAAATGTATATGGACTGGAGCCACCTTCGGTTATGTACAATGATGTATAAATGATGATAAAATAAACGCATCAACAGTAATGTTCGTGTGTATTTACAGAGTAAAAACATGTACACGCAAGCAAACTAAATACTTTATAGAATGTCCAATTTCATATTCAGGAACGATCTGAATTACTTCGCAATGATTTTACATTTTCTTGCTCTCCATTGATGATTAATAATTGTCAATATTATGTTTTATGTTTTTTTGTCTTGAGTATATTAGTTGGTTTGAGGGGTGGGTTAAGCAGGTTAAAAATACATTGTGTTTATGTACATTATTTTCGAGAAAAGTTATAGGTGAGGTACTTTTGAATTCTTGTATACACTTTTGTTATATTTGTATTGTTTCACATACCGATGAAGTACGGTACAAGGATGTTCTTACAATTGCATTTCTTACCAATGACAACATTTTGAGCTCTTTCACCTATCAGAAAATACTCTTTGGGATTCTGTTTTGCAGACGCTATTGTCGGGTCCTCAACACGAAATGAATATTGCTCTAAAACCGAGAAATCGGCAGAAGAATCGATATAAAGGAATGTATGCATGTATGTATATTTTTCCCCATCATATTGTACATATTTGGTTCTATAATTGACATGGTCTGAGGAAACGCGCAGAAACTTGAGAAAAGTATTCAACGGACTGAGTTGTGCATGAATCTAATAAAACTGTAATGTCTTATAGCAATATACGGCTTAGCATGGTCTACAAGCATATGCCTAATGTAATTTACTTCATCAGCCACGCAGAACACTGATCAAATATTGATTATGATTTTTATATTAGCATAACAAATGTTAATTTACAACTGTTTCCGGTTCGAACGAAGAGACACCACACAAGTTATCGACATTTAACAACTTAGTTCTTCGTTTATTTCCAGATGACAAGAACAGAGTAACTTTGGAGCCACTATCCGATGATCCTGATACAGATTATATCAACGCATCCTTTATAAACGCAAGATGTCTTGTCTTATTTCTAACATGTTGAAATGTCTGAATATAATGGGTCGTACAGATTACGTCAACGCTTCCTTTATAAATGCAAGATGTCTTGTCTTATTTCTAACATATTGAAATGTCAGAATATGATGTTTCATACAGATTACATCAACGCTTCCTTTATAAATGCAAGATGTCTTGTCTTATTTCTAACATATTGAAATGTCAGAATATGATGTGTCTTATAGATTACATCAACGCTTCCTTTATAAACGCAAGATGTCTTATTTCTAACATATTGAAATGTCAGAATATGATGTGTCATACAGATTACATCAACGCTTTCTTTATAAATGCAAGATGTCTTGTCTTATTACTAACATACTGAAATGTCAGAATATGATGTGTAGCCTGATACAATTATATCAACGCATCTTTTATAAACGCAAGATGTCTTGTCTTATTTCTAACATATTGAAATGTCAGAATATGATGTGTCATACAGATTACATCAACGCTTCCTTTATAAACGCAAGATATCTTGTCTTATTTCTAACATATTGAAATGTCAGAATATGATGTGTCATACAGATTACATCAACGCTTCCTTTATAAACGCAAGATGTCTTGTCTTATTTCTAACATATTGAAATGTCATAATATGATGTGTAGCCTCATACAGTTTATCTTTACAGGTTACTGCATTTGTATTGGAAAATATGAAAGAGTTGTTTGGATTGAATACTGCACGAACTTGTGAGTGCAGTATATCCTTCCGACAAAATGAGTTCATATTTTCCCATACAAATGCAGTAACCTTTTTATTATATGCTCATTTTTTATTCTACCGTAGGTTTAATTATATAAACAAAATACACTACAAGAAACAATGTAAATGAATGAATAATATATTCTAAACTAAATACACAAGCGCAGATTTGTCATTACACAATTACAGCATTATTAATGCGCACATAACTCCGCCCAGATAAATTTGAACTTGGTCGCGCTCTCGGCATAACTTTCGAAAGAAAATGGCGTGTCTAGTTAAAGTTGCAATTTGCAGTCATATTGTGAATGAATGCGCATTGCAACAACTGTTCCATTTGATCTGGAATGAATATATTTTAGTAATTTGTTTCGATTCGACGAAAGTTTGTAATTTTGGACTGGATTCATCTGTGCAAATTATACATGAAATACATCGGATTGAAGTGGCGCGGGAGAAACGTGTTTACGTCTGCAAATGTGTTTGTTTTTGTCATTAAATGTTTCAAATCATATTGTGGGAAAAATATGAAGTCTTTCAACTGCAGTTATCAAAATGATGCTATGGAATTTAATGCTTATTTCATTTTGAGTGCAATAAGGAGGATGCAGTTGCACTTATCATAGAAATTACAGCACAATTTCGAAATGTGTAATCCATATTGAAAACCGATGACATGGCTTATGTAATTCGGATTTACAGAATTAAGAAAATACATTGTGAGGAAATTCAGGATATAAAACTGTAAGCATATTTTATTTTGCCATTCTTATACCAGCTAAAGAAAACAGTATATGCCTTGTCAATTGTCTGTTATTTGTAAAGACCTAATCTTCCGTTATTTATATAATGTAGCTAACCTAAATCCGAAACATTGTATCAACGCGGAATGTGTCAAAACAGCTGTTTGTTTTTTTTTTTGGCAGTCCACGAAACATGTTTTAGTTCATTCAGAAACAAATTTAAATAACCACAACGTAAAGAGCCTCTTACGCGCGTGCACATGATTTGTTTACAAATCAAAAGTGCTGGCGTCTGAGTCCATTGTTTGTTTACAAATGAAAGTAGTTTCCTTTATTCACGTGAATGCTATATGTGTATTGTCGCGCGCGTTCAGTATCGGAGAATATTGAACGATTCTGACAATGTAAAGTTAACGGGGGAAAATGAGCATATAATAACAACGCTTCCTTTATAAACGCAAGATGTCTTGTCTTATTTCTAACATATTCAAATGTCAGATTATGATGTGCAGCCACATACAGATTATATCAACGCATCCTTTATAAACGCAAGATGTCTTGTCTTATTTCTAACATATTGAAATGTTTGAATCTGATGTGGACATGTAATTAAGCTTATTGTTATAAAGAGAACAGAGGGAAGTGATGAGATGTATTAAATAAAATCTTGTCATCTAATATTATTTCTATCAATCCGCTCTCAGATATTTTTTCTTAGTTCTTTCACTGTAAGATTTATGCAGGATATTCCTTGATAACTGCATATTCAATATTGATACGTTAAAATAGGTCTTTTGACATAGGCCGAGATAAATAATAATTTATGATAATAATAATACTTTGACTGTGATGATGTGAAGGAGGAAGAAAATGATGGTTTAGATGATGACGATATTGTTTTTTTGCATTTCAGGGTTACAAGAGGGAGAGAGCATATATTGCGGCTCAAGGTATGAATATGTGACAAACATGCTTGATATATACACTACAAGTAGAATGGTACCATTCGCCACACAGGCTGATTTTGGTAATCTAATTCATTATATTTGTCCATTCGTGAAAGACGTCGGATCTAAAAAGAAAACAATGATTTAAATAAAATGATTACAAAACAGTGAAAAGAAATTAAATTATCTTCTTGATGAAGATACCTTTCGTTGTATACTTATTTATTTCTGCACATTTTTCTTAAGCAATGTAGAATTCTATAAACACAGATCGTGTTTTTATTTTGTTTTGCTAAATTAATCTTCTGTTTTAATGTACTTATCAAGGAACTATCGCGTCCAATATCACCGATTTTTGGCGGATGATTTGGCAGTATGATATCCAACAAATTGTGATGCTCACTGGATTAATAGAACAAGGAAAGGTAGGTATGGGAATATATATATAACATGATCACGATAACACTATTTATATGAAGGATATAGAGCTGTGAATCTGTATTTTATGCAATTAAATAATGTCATACTGTGTGTGTTTTGCACCCAATCGCCTTTTCGGGCCCTGGCCATTCACCACAGCATCTATCACTCCCATGACGTGACAAGCAAGCTAAATATAATGTACAATAACTGGACTATCATTAACAATCCACGTTCGTGAAACATGTTACCAAGCAGAAGCTGGGTGGATCGATGTACACAGGCTACAGCTTCGAAAATATAATAATGGCTAATAATATCGACGTATGAAAAAGTACTAGATTTAACAGAAGCAGTCTATCACAGTTGGCTAATGAGTACACACACAGTTCTGTGATCGCAATATAATCTCAAACGTATGCGGTTGATATCAAACAATCAAGATCAGTTTTTGGTTGGGGTGACGATATTTCAGATGATAAACTATTTGTATGTCTGTGAGATCAAACTGCTCTCGACATTGTGGGGATTACCTCAAGGACCAGAGCAATTCAATATCTGACCGTATCAGTGGCACTTACGAATGCGGGTATTAAAATACAGTTGTAGTTGTTCAGGGTTATATACTGTTCGGGTATTCGCCAACTGTTAACCCCAGTGATTTGATAACAATTGCGCCTTTAGCACCTGTGTGCTTTTCATGCAAAGATAATCGATTGACACATATTAGTGTTACCATTATGCATTATTACGGACGCGTTGTTGATCTAAAAGGGAATCCTGTCACGATACAACAATTAATTAGTGATCGACATGACATTGAACCATAATATTAGTGAAGTCGTGCTTGGACACGTAAGAACTGTTTGCATTGATAGCGTGAGAAAACCAGTTTATGCGACATATTACGGAAGTGGCCTCTGTGACATTGTTCGTTGATCGTCCACTGCAGCTCCAAATGTATTCAGAAGTCTGATCTCGCGCGCAGCATCAATCGCTAAGTAAAAGCTCTAATGCGAGCCGTTGATAATATCAAAGGTGCTGCTATGAACTGGAAGAAAAATCTGGGATCGAGTTGAGATCGACTGTAAGAAATATTAACTCTAGCATTAACAAAGTTAGGTTACGCTACTATCGCCAGTAAATATGATGCGTGCGGTTGTCAAAGTCGTTAATAAAGCCGCTTAACAAAGTTTGTCCGATTTAGTGATTGTAAATCTGGAAATGGAAAGTGGATTGTAGGTTAGGAGGTGACTGGTAAAGCAACAAAAGCCGTTACGCAAAGATATTTAACAAAATCGATAAGGATAGCCGAATTTAATGTATATCTGAACATGCACTTGACAAGGCGTGCCTGCGTTTAGGTTAATCGAAGACAAATCGATTTTCTGTATTATCTATACTTGTCCAGAGACCCCAAGCAATTAAAAATAGAACTACTTGTGCAGGACACGTCTCGGGTTTCATTGCATGCGAAATAATCGAGGAAATTAAAGGAAAACTAATACAGGGCGATGATAAAAAAAATACCCCGGCAATGCCCAATTGAGATTTATTAACAAATCAATCACATTGTTATTAAACAGTGCTCGTCATCTCACCGACTGAAAAGAAATCTAATCAAATCTTGACAACATCGATGTTGCGAATGTTTGATTCACCAGGAACACCGATGATTCCTCGAGAACATCTGGTCCAAAAATAATGTTTGTTAAACGTGTAGCTAATGATGAAGATCATAGACCGTATACAACCTTTGTTGTTCCTACTGATTCCTTTGAGCCGTACGAGGCTTCTCACACCATCGTGTTCACAAATCCCAACCAGACTTGTTACTTTTGATTAGCACAATGTCGATCAATTTCTTTGGTTCTTCATTTAGTTTTCGTATGCGATTCCACTTGGTCACGTGCTTGGGTTTTTCAGAGATATTCGGTATGTAACGTTTGGATCTAAATACACTGTCACCTTATTCCGTAAGAACAACGCCTACAATACACACAGATAATCTGACTGCTAGTTAGTACGAGAATTCCATTCAAAGATAACATAACTTATTTGCCGGTACATTCATTTTGGTATGAACAATAAATACATCTGTATTAGAACAAGAAAAATTACAAGTTGATATATTTTTCGATTTTTAATAATGTTCAGCATATTGATGTTGATGTTCTTAATTGTTCTTAATATTTTGATGTAGGAAAAATAAAACAAAATAAGTTTCCAACTCAACTACTTTATATTCATTTAACAATGGATATTTTAAAATACAGTAAGCACCGAAACGTCGTGTTGTACTACAGTTATGGATGAGTGTTCCATACCTGAAATTATGAAAGTGATTAATATACAAAATATTTGAAGAAGTGAAGCTAGAAACTAATTATGCTATTTATTGGCTTACGCTAGGTGGTAAAAAAGCTGACCTTCTCGATGTTTTGATGCATGTACTAAAGACACCAATATTTGCAGCAAAAATGTCTCCAATACTGGCCAAACGAAGGCACACATGAATACGGAATGATAAGGGTTGAGCTTATTGACGAAGAAATTTTTGCGGAATACGTAATTAGATCGCTTCTTGTATCACAGGTAAGAATATATATATATATATATATATATATATATATATATATATATATATATATATATATATATATATATATATTGTGATAAGTGATCTAAAGGTTTCCCAAAATTTGGTCAGAAGTTTTTACCTCAAAATGGGGACGCTATTTATCGACCTAAATTTTATTATACGAATCGAAATAATTAAAGCTATTGAACAAGATTTACATTTTTAAAAATATTAAAATATACACATTGTGACATCAACTCATTCTTTTCACAGTAACGTGTTGCTATTCATACTATTCTTTTATATAGCACAATACAGCTTCCTCTGACGTCAGTCTGAATTGTTTTCAGAATGGAAGATATCCTTTCGGGGTATGCATTGGAATGTGGTAATGCCAATTTAATGCCAAGAAGATTAAAATGTTTCCTGCATATGGGTAGATTCAACTTCCTACCTTTGTGCCACGACTGTTGAAGACTGGTACAGTCAAATTTTGAAAAACATTCTTCGGAAATTAGAAGGTTGTTGTAAATGACATCTTTTAATGCAGTCCTCTCACTCTGGGTTAATGTAATGAATCTGTCAGACATATTTACCAATGTAATTCAACTTCCAAATATGAGAACGTTGACGTTTTAATCACGTGTATACAATACGTAAATTCAAAAATTATAACAGAAGGCTACAAACCGTTTTGTATATGCTACAGTTATGCTCTCAAAAAGATTACAAAATGTAAACCTATTGTCAGTAAAACTTATTTCCCACTTTTACAAGATACAAATTGTCACAAATTCATCTGTTGGATTTGCGACTTTTCCTTGACTTTTGGGTTTAGGTAGGGCTTGTCTTCAAGGGTTTCATTATGAAGTGGAAACTTGCCCGCCTTGTTAGTAACTGTTGTAAATAGATGAGAAACATCTATGTTTAACTATATTATGAAATATTATTTCAGTGCACACCAAATATAAAATGAAAGATTCTCAATATATTGATATTACAATCAAAACATTAATCGAAATCAATAAATAAAGTGTAACATAATTAAAATATTAATTCGTGTTGTTATGACTGAATGAGTATGAAAAAGAATACCCGAGTTAAAGCTTAAAACAATTATGACGATATTGTAAAGTAAGCAATTAAAATAAATTAATATAAACAGTTACGTTAAACTAGTTTAATTACTGTTCTTTATTGTTGTACATACCAGAAGAATTTAAAATATTGTTATTGTTGCTCAGACATTATCCTGCTTAGTTCTTATTATGTCACTTCACTAATGTGATTATTGTTCTTAATAATAATCCACTGTGTCATGGCTCGAGAGATAATGATATCGTCATCTGACAGAGGCAGATCTTCTTTACCATTCTGGCTACAGACGTTAGCCTGGTACTACATGCAATCGATGCCAAAAATCTTTGAATTTTTTTCTCTCTCTTTTTATTGCTTTCCAATCATCACATTATAACTGTTACTTGCATTTGTTCCAAAGAAGTCTGTCTCTGAAATATTTTGTAATATGTTGCAGTGGTTTCATAATGTTTAAGTCAAGAAATTACACTTCTATGCTTGTTATTGTTTTTGGAACTTTATGAAAACATTTTTTTTTCGGAAATAATAACCACTGTGGCGAATCTTTCCTTAAAGGTACCCATTACTACTTTTAATTTTTAGTCCGCAGTGCAGACTAATAATACTGTTTCATTGTTGACGCATCAAAATATCATAACTATGAATATTGTTCATACGATGTATGAAAACCTACCTAGTCGGATAAGTGAGTATTTATTGCATGTACTGACGTCATTTAAGAATATTATTCACTTGCGTTATACCATGTCATCCTTGGTGAATTAAAGCCTAATTTGCAGTCTACATTGCTGACATCGTTACTGTCATTGTCACATTTTTTAAGAAAAACAATCAAATCTGTATTAAAAAATAGTACTTGCTAGTATTAAGGACTAAAATAAATACCTCGTTCGTTCCAGACATTAAGTTTGGGTCACAATGTGAATAGAGTTTGTACGTTTGCATGAGAACTTTTATGTGATTTCCAAGTCGTTTGACATTTTTTAAATTAGATATGAACAGTAAGCTGCTACCAGAAAGGGTACATTATATTGAATATGAATTTGGGAAAAGCGTATAGGCACATGTAATTGTATCCACATATCATGAAGATTCCTTGAACATGGATTTTACTGGTGTCATATTTGTTGTTGGGGCTAATATGATTTTATGAGACGTGGTTTCTGCATGACACGTGATGTCGTTCTTGCTACTGTAACCGAATTAACAATTAGCCTTACATAATGATCATAATGTATAGTCATTTTTTTTAACTTGATTGCATCCATCATTTCTATCAGGTGTACTTCGGTGTTTTGTCATTGGTAGAACATGCATGGTTAGGTGTCTATACAAATTTTGAACAGTGAACTCAAACCAATGTAGTTTTATCCCACTAGAGCTGCTAAGCAATTTAAACATAATCGAACAGCATTATTAATTATGTAAAATTGCTTCTGATGGTATCCATCTCTACACCTTTATGCACCGAAACAGCAGATACTTTATTTTGAGAGAAAAAAGTTGTTTTTTGTTTGTTTTATGTAACTAAGCTCATTTGTAACCCTTGCGTAGTCATTCTTAATGTTTATAATCCCGTCTAAACATTTTCTGCTCACACATTGTATTATACGCATCAACGACCTTCAAACAATGAATGCAGCCATCAATACTGACAAGATCAAATGACACTAGTAATTACTTTGTCTTGCCTGCTTACGCCAGTTCACAGTCCTATGATGTAAGGTAGTATTGCCGTAACTATACCACAATGGCATGTAGATGTGAAAAATGGAGACACAAATTCACTAGTTTGTTTGCTTATGCAGAAGATGTCAACAAGTAACAGGAGACACCCCTACATTTGGGACAAAACCCTCAGGTGTTGGAGGTTTGCGTGCATGATATATATTAATCCTCAAGTTATCTAATTGAAATTTAAAAGGAATCTACAGTATTGTAAGTTAGAATCACTTAATCCTAAATGTTCTAGCAGACGTCCTAGAGAATAGTGTTCCAAATGAATTCTAATCAAGTGTGCTGAGGTGCAAACAGTCTTGATGTATCATAATATCATTGTTCAGCTCTTCTTTCAATGAATTGACAATTATCCCAAAAAATAGATATAGGAATGCAAAATCTGTTTTCGCAAAAAATATGCACGATGGACACGTAAGCTATGTGATTACATTTCTTATGCCATAGTCTAAATCTAGAGATATTCAGTTCTAAGCAAGTATCAATGTTTGGTCCTTTGATTATTGTAAGATGACCGTAACATGGTATGTTCTGACAGGTTAGATCAAAATGTGTTTACTTAAATCGCATGCATTCAAATATATTTGGCACCTGGCTATGTATTCCACACATGGCACTATTCAAAACTCAGAACCATCTTAAATGCACTGGAATTAATGCAATGCGTTAGAAATCCAGATACTGAATGGAGTTATTGATTCCTCTATTTTTTTCCTATATGATCATTTATTAACATAAGATAACATGCACTGCAACATGCATTACCTTTGATATTTGCAGCTTAATACATTTCAGGTGAGGTATACTATCGGATGTTCCCAATTGTTAAGAGTGTACAGGCTCATTCCTCACTCTTTGCTGTTATAACCTAAAACCTGTGTGGAGTATAAATGGGCACTCGAAATGATGATCGTTTTCTTTAGTGTTTTTTTCTCCCAAGCATCTAAGTGACCTAATGCCATATATACGTTATTTTATCATTACAAAATCAAGAAAGCCTGGTCGATATCCATTATAAGTTTCACAGACGATATTTTGTTAGGAAAGTTAGAATCGTTTACTTTCGTTAAAAGGTAATCCCACAATGCATCATTGTTTTGGAATGGTTTCATACTGAATTAATGCATAGCTGTAATTTCTTCAGACTGGCTCAAAGAAACAAAAGACTGTCAAGCAGTTTCATTTCACCTCTTGGCCTGACAGAGGTGTACCCGATACAGCTTCAAGTCTTGTTCAATTTTGGAATAAAGTCCGCCATTCGGAGTGTGCTCTTGACTCACCAATTCTTGTTCATTGCAGGTACAAGTTTAATTAATACCTGATAAAGAGTTCTTAATATGTTTTTTTTTCTCGTGTCTCTGTCTTATGTGTGTGTATGCATACAAGAATGAGCTTTTGATGATCTAGTAAGTGCAATCAATCAGTATAATAATAGTCAAACCTAACTTAGCTGACACCTGTATATGAAGGCCCCTCTAATAAAGGACTACATTTCATTTATATTCCTACTTTCTAACCTGTTCATAAAGGACATTATATATATATATATATATATATATATATATATATATATATATATATATATATATATATATATATATATATATATATATATATATATATATATATATATATATATATATATATATATATATATATATATATATATATATATCTGTGTGTGTGTGTGTTCACTTGTTCTTCAAACAGCAATGATTTATGTCACATTAAATATTTAAAAATATTGCTCATGAAATTGTCTGACATTTTCAATATTTCTCCAGCGCCGGTATTGGAATGACTGGAACATACATCGCTCTGGACTATAGTTTTGATGAAGGAAGTGAAAAAGGATATGTCAACATATTTGAATGCATTAATAAACTGAGGGAACAGAGAGTAGGACTTGTACAGACCACGGTATATATCGTCATAGCTGATGAATTTAATTGTGATGCCCGTTTATGAAATGCTGCAGTTTAAGTTTGAAATGGTTATCGTGGGAAATATTCAAATATTATCTTCACTACTACAATACCATGAAAGTATGTGCCATTTGTCTTGCAAAAGGAGTTTTCAAAGTCTTTAAGAAAAATATGGACATATTAAATAATAGTTCTCAAAAAGTTGGAAAAAATATCAAATAATTCCCATTGACATTGCGGTTAAAGAAATGTTGCATTAGAATTTCCTTAATAATATGTTTGTGAATCCAAACGGGTGAACCAAAATCTAACTTAACTTTACAAAAATTACTTTCCCTAATTGTCTCTATACTTACCTAGGCACACAGACCATTATAATAAAATATATTGGTATTGATTGTAGGAGCAGTATGTCTATTTGCACGAGGTTATTTTAGAGGCCTTCCGAAACATTGGGAACGATATGTCTGCCGGTGATTTCAAAAACCATTACGCGCAGATGCGACATATAGATCCAAAGACGAAGCAAACCAAGCTTCTAACTGAGTTTGAGGTATCTAATGTTTCTTGTTACGGCAGTGGAAAATTGGCTGTACGCGATAGCTTTTATTAATACAACTATTCCATAATTTTGTGCTGTAGGACTGTATTTTCTGAATGTGTTAAATACATGATTTAATTGTCAATTAGGTTTTTTTTAAAAATTCCAATACACATTGCGTATTGAGACTGGGTTTGTTGTTATTTAGGATTTATTATTTTCATTTATCAAACTGACTTTTGTTTGTGGTTAATCAGCAACAATATTGTTATATATAAAGTGCAGTTTAACAATATATAAGGGCTTTGATAAAAAATTGTTTCTATGAAATACAATTTGCAAACACGGTATTGGTTTATGACATGGAAAGTGCTAAATAATAGTTTTGAAAGAGTCTTATTTGTGAATTCCGTTCTACTTGTTTGCATGACGAAGCACTGCAAAATGATCACGAGATTGGCTATCAATATTATAAACCAAATTTGACCTAAAAAACGAACATGATTACCTCGTGAGTTTCAGACATAATTATATTAAAAATAAAATTTGTCAGTAATGGAAAGTTCGTAGTCAAATACCATAACAAAATGCAATAAAGACTCACAATAAGTTCGCCCAAATTTTTCTTATTTTAATGTCATATTCCATTTTACCCACACCAATCCAATCAGCCGTAAAGGACAATCAAAGTATTAATTTATAGGTTAATCAGTCGGTTCACATTTCTTACCTTGCATTTTTTTCGTGCATTGTACTGTTTGTTGTATCAATATTTCATTTAAAACGCTAAGGACGGTTGTATTTCAGAACTTGCAAGAAGATGAACGCATTTATTTTGAAATAGATCGGATGAGAGTTACGAAAGGCAAAGGCTCTGACCCAAAAGACGAATTTCTGGATGGGAAGCTGCCTGAAAACAAGACAAAAAACAGATGCAATAATATTTTGCCTTGTATGAACCATTAAATAAAACTGATCTATCATACTGCATTTAAAGCATAATCTTATACTGTAATATAATTTAAAAAACGATATAGATTTCAGTCGTATAGGACACAAACACATTTCTTATTTACATGTTTAATATACATGAATTAAAGAGAGTATGTCCTTAATTTGAATAGATTGTACGTCATTTCTTTGGTTTGTAAAAACAGACGAAAATACTTAGAATGCTAAAATAATTTGAAATATTAAGGCTTTGATCTGTCGTTAAAAAGGTACAAACACGTGTAAACTTCAATTTAAGAAAGTAGAAAATAACACTTGTATAACTTATGGAATATAAGGAAATCTCTACATTTAGAGTGGCATTGTACGAGGTATAATATTATTGAAGTTAATATGCATACTATTCATTTAACAAATAATCAGTACATACATATACTGCAAGATATATATATATATATATATATATATATATATATATATATATATATATATATATATATATATATATATATATATATATATATATATATATACATGCGCACCTACATATACCCGAAGCATCATTATCAAGAATGTGACGATGACTATTGCTGTTTTTGCGTATGTGATACTATTATTATTGGTATTATTATTATTATTACTATTGTTATCTAAGTCCTTCCGATGTAAGACATCATTTTATCTGCATGTTGAGTAACTTACTACGGTTTTAGATAACAATGATCTTGTATGTGACGTGAATGTTCCCTGGTAGTGCTTATTGTATAATCTGTGAAGTGTGATTTTCCTGATAATGCCATGTTCATAAACTGTGCTTTATTGAAGAGGAATATCCATCTGACCCGGTCTTTTGTATCATGTGACCTGTCTCGATGGTAAAATTCCCATGCAATTCTCGTCTCGCTGTGTTGTATCATGTGCTATGTCTTACTCGTAGAATTAACATTCAATTCTTTTCTCGATGCGTTGTATCGTCTGGCCTGTTTCGATGGTAGAGTTCCCATGCAGTTCTCATCTTGCTGTGTTGTATCCTGTTGCCTGTCTCGATGGTGGAATCTTCATGCTATTTTCATCTCGCTGTGTTGTATGCTGTGACCTGTGTCGATAGTAGAATTCTCATCGAATTCTCATCTCACTGTATTTCAGTATGTGGCCTGTCTCGATGACTGAATTTTCATGCAATTATCACTCACTCTGTTGTACCATGTGGCCTGTCTCAGTGGTGTAATTGCTATGTAGTTATCGTATTCCTATTTTGTGTCTTTTGTTTTGCCTCGATGGCAGAATTGGTATGCAATTTTCATCTCGCTGTTTTCAATTACTTTCTCTACCTGTGAAAATACCACACCTGTGCTACGTTTATCATATCTTTACTGGACGTTGACAGTGGACAGCAGAGGCAAGTTTGACTTGATTGTTTTCCTCACTAATTTGGGAAGCTTTCTAATCTCACTGCCTTACTGGTCGACTCTTGTAGAGCCCTTTCGCATATTCTGAACCATATATTATTATTATTATTATTATTACAGCGGACAGATATCGGCCGTATTTGTCGACGTTCGTACCGGGTCTCAATGACTACATCAACGCAGTTTGTCTTCCGGTATTATTGTTCGTTTGACGAATATTTATAATATGTGGTGACCGATTTCTATTTTATTAATTCTAATATCTTTTTACCGTTAGATTTTATTCAGACCCGTTTTAATATTTTGTTCTATATCAATACCTTATTTGTAAATGTTTGCATTATTGTATTATAAGCAATCCTGACTTAGTTTACGTCAGATTTTGTGATATATAAATAAATGTATCTTATTAAATTGTTCGTAAAGACAAATGTCTGGTAGCTCTCTTATTTCCTAACTACATGATATTCCAAATATGACATATTAACAATATATAAAGTATAGCTATCAGATTAATAATTGGATTACTTCTATATTATTATTGAGGCTGAATACTTGTTTAGTCGTTATTAACGTTTCATGACGTATGTTTAACAAGCAGTTTTTCTCTCCCCATCTCTAGACACGATATAATGGAAAAGGTTTGCTTGTGACACAAATGCCGTTACCTAACACAGTTATAGATTTCTGGCGACTCGTATACGATTACGAAGTTCAGTCGATTGTCATGATGAATGAAGCAATTATGCCCGGAGAAGTGGTAAATATTTTGTGTGTTCGTTTCATTTCTAAAATAAACTTAATTTTTGTAACATTGTTTTAGATAGATAGGTCTTTTATAAGCCACTTTGTATTGTTTATTCAGAAAATGTACTAATGAATTTGATCAATTGATATATTTCTCGACCTTACAGGAAATGAATGCATTTTGCCCGAACATTCCATTTGAGCCATTTTCTATGACGAGCCATTATCTAACAAATCCTATTTTGTTTCACAATATTTTATTGGTACGTTTCACAAAGAAAAGTCGCCGAAATGAATACTGTATATATTATTTCATACGTCATTCATCATGCAAAATTTAAGTCTGGAAATGCTGTTGAGCGCAACTCAATGTGTCGAGTTTGTCAGGTACTTGTGCATCTGTGTATCTATGTATTGGTCTGAAACTACAAAATAACTTATTTCTGGGATACGTTAAAATTTTAGTACGTAAAGAATACATAAAACAAACGTTCATATTATGCCATGCGATAAACATTGTATTCAACTTTAGTACATTCCTTGTCCTTTAATTATACTGTTAATCAAATGGTACACTATGACAATGCATCTAGCATGCATAATAATCATAAGAGAAGAATTAATGGTAATAGTTATCATCAATAATGTTATGAAAGTTTATAAAAAGAATAAATGTTCACTTTAACACATACGCAAATTGACTCGCAGGCCCACCCACCACATTTAATATACGACTACCATACTGAACGTGTTACATATTCAGATATGTATAACAAAATTACAAGTATGGTTCTTACATCCACACTATGCGCAATGAAAAGAATACGATTTACAAAAGCGTACGATACAAATGAATAAACACGAGCACGACTGACAGAATCGTATGACGAAAAATAGAATAAGTATGTTTCACACAACCAGATGAGACCAATGAATAATAAATATGGTTCACATAACCTTTTGCCAAAGAGTAAATGAAGTATGGTTCAAACAACCATGTGATACAAAGAAAATTAAATATAGTTCACATGTATCTTTGTATAAATTATACAACATCACGCTCCTTTTTTAGGAGTTGAGACTTTACGTAATAATCCCTCCACCTTCTCCAGAAGTATGCGTCCATATTTAACAATTCCCATCATGAAACAGATACACTCTCGGTTGAAATCGCTTCACTGCCACACTATGGATACTACATTCACCATCCTGGTTCTTCAAGCCGATATATCCGTCTATCCATCCATCCATACATACATACAACCGTATTGATGTAGATGGAAATAATGTTGACACTCCCTGACAGAATACAAGAGATCACTGTGTCGCATAGAAGAATAAAGAATAAGCCTCCTACAAATGCACACGAGCAGGGTTAAAGCATCCGTGTACACCGTGCTAAACGAGTATCTCTGCGAATGCAAGTATTATTCAGTCACACAAACAAACAAAAATAACGATCTGCCCAAGGTAACGCTATATGCGTATATTAAGTTAATTAACCCAATTGTTTTTAAGGCGTTCTAAATTATTTTCTTGCCTTATTCCGTGACACCTAAGGTGAGTTTGTTTCTGGGATTAGTATATTCCTCGACCATAACACAGTTAAAGTAGGAAGATTAATTGCATGTTTCTAATAGCAGATATTCACATAGTTATGGCTTGTATTACTTAGGTTGGTGTGTATTGGCCTGAGAACAACGAGACTTTCCGACATGGGCCTTTCGTAGTGACGATAACATCTAACGTTGAAAAAGGTAGCCACATTGAAAGGATGTTGCAGATTTCAAAAGAGGGGGAGGTGAGACTTGAAAATTAAGAATAGTTGTTTTTGACAGACATTTTTTTCGTCCTGCTTAGATTATAGGATAATAATGCCCCATATCTTCAGTTATTCTGATGTCAGTTGTTTAGATCTCCATCATATCTTATGAAATATATATATTTTCACCGTAATTTAATAACCATTTGCTACTTTCATAAAGACAATCCTTTTGATTGTTGCATGCAGACTGTTTGATTTATTCAATAATGCGTATCTAGTGAAATTAATGGATCTCTGCTACCATAGTTTATAGACTGGCAATCGTTGTCTTCATATAGTGCTATTCTAAGACTTCCTTTAAAACAAAAACCTGTCCTTGATTCTGATAGATTACAAAAACTAATTTTATTTTCTTTCGAAATGAAGGAGGGGAGTCTATCATTAAAGCAATTTGCCTGCTCCTTTTGGAGGTTAAATGATGCAGTTCCCAAAAGTATGGATGGATTCTTAAGCCTCATAGATGATGTGGAAGACTGGAAGAGACAGTCAGGCGAGAGACCGATTCTAGTGCATTGCATGTAAGATTCTGACTCATTAACTGTTCTCAGATTTATATTTGTCTTCTCACATTGTTTGATATTTGAAAAATTACAAAAGAGCACTTGTCTTGTTTTGTAAGAATGTAAATTATACTATATCTTTACAAACCAAGTTGATCTTTATGCCAAAGGTTTAATTGACAACATATCATTTAATTTAAATTGGCATAGACATTATTCTTTTTTATCAGAACAGGTCATAGCCTCATTAAAATGTCTATCATGCGTCCGCTGCGTATAGAAAGGGTTTGTAACTGTTTGCTCTAAAGCATTTTACCACATTATTGTCTATATCATGCCGAGGAAATGGGATCTTAGTACATTTACCAAAACACATAGAAGCAGTCCACAATGGCTGGCTGTCCTGTGTGATTAACGATCCCAAAACCCTAGAATAAACGAAGAGTCCAATGCTCTACACACTGACCTACCGCGAACCCCCATACAGAAGGATTAAGCAAGCAATAGCTAGATCAAACCGGACATTTAAAGACTATTAACAATAAACCGAGCTATATGGTTTCTATCTTTGAGTGATTGCCAGGGTTATCGTGCTAAGTATTAATATAAACCTAAATTAAATTTCGATCTACTCTTCTGAATCAATTTATATTTGCAAAAGGCGCTGGTCGCCATGGCATGAAGCTACAATAATCTTGAGAGAAAGGTTTCACTTGCGTAGTTGTTTGCGGGGAAAGGCATACATGGCATCCCTCCCCATTTCGTTATTTATCATAATCGTATGGTACTGTAACTTAATTCTTACAGGAACGGTGCTGAAAGAAGTGGCCTTTTCTGCGTTCTGTGGTGTGTCCTTGAGAAACTCAAGTCCGACAGAGAGGTGGCAATTCGATCAATCATCCGACAGATGCGTATTCGAAGGCAACACATCATCCCAAATTTTGTAAGTATGCAAATAATCTAACTCTTTCTATTTCGTTCGTACTAGACATTTAACGTGAATGTTACTTCATAAAGGCGAATTATGATGGAAACGTATTTAGAGAAAACAGAATTCAAGATTATGTATAATTTCAATGATTATTCTGCTAATATATTATTAAAAACTTGATGATGGATCTCAAAGCTTGTAATTTCTCACAAACCCTAGCAAGAACATAGTTAAGTATATCTTTAATAATAATAATATTGTTCACTAATAACACATTCTACTTCTATCCGAAATTTAGCAATACATTTTGAATTCTTACGTTCTGACACAGTTGCATATTGCACAAAAGGGTAGTTCTCATGAATATAAGGAGCTTTATCTTTGTTAATAACGATGTAAACATTGCCTCGACGCGTAATTTGATTATTAATGTTTAGTGTTTTGTGCAATTGTTTAATTTTTATTTCATAGTTGTAAATATTCTTTGTAAACTCGAGCGACAATTTATTTGTTTCAATACGATTGATCAACAATGATATTATGTACTTCATATAAGGTTTGTTTCAGGAACAATACAAGTTCTGCCATGACGTTGTATTCTACAGCCTGGACAAATCTACCATGTATACCAACATTTAATTAAGAAACACAAACTCATCTAAGAAACTGTCCTCCAATGTCTAAATTGTTGTTTACTTATCAGTAGCCATTTTAGAAGAATGTACAATATCGGATTTGTGAACATTGACTAAAACAATTTAGGGGATAAAATACATATTGTTTTTGTTAAGTAGGAAAATCATTCCTATGGACACGTTTTCAGCAGTTAGTTTGTAAGCAGTTTAGTTTCACACTGATTAAATTTTTATATTTAAGTATAAAAATACTAATACTAAAACAAGACATAATAGAAATTAAAATTAAATTTGTATGGTAGATAACGAAAGCAAAAGGAAAGAAATATCCATTCTTACGCGTCATTGTAATTAATATTACGGTACTAATAGCTTGTTTAACATTTATTAGAAAACTGTTCTAACGTTTAGTGTTTCACTATATATATATATATATATATATATATATATATATATATATATATATATATATATATATATATATATATATCGTTTCTACTTTTAGTTTGTAAATTTGGTTTTAAGGAGAACAAAGCTTGTAGAATTGGACGATATTTTATTTTTAATAAAGATGTAAAAATATACAAACCTCGTTAACACTACAATATTTGGTACTTGTTGGGGTATAGCAGTTCAATACATATAGCATCAAACACTTTTTTGAATAAGAAATATATAAATTTCCATGGGCTTTTGTGTTTTTCAACACATATTACCCTAATAAAATTCATTTACAACATCATAACCAGAAAAGAAGAACAAAGAGAAAAAAGAGCAATAGAGAAGAAATATATATCAGCAGACATGACTTCTTTCACATTAATAGTCAAATTTGATAAAATGTTTACTTGTTATTCTTTGTAAAAATATTATTTGTGAAGAAAAAGTTGAAAGGTATCGAATACGTGACTCTCTCATGTGAAAATTGGTATACTTTTTCCCAATATCAAGATTCCGTAACCATAACAGATGTTATTGAACACTGAATTTTTCTTTGTGAATATTACGTGCTTGGTTCAAATGTATCTTCTCGCGAGGTATTGTTATATGTTATTTAAATATGATTGTGAGATGTTACAAACCCTGAACATATTTGAAGTTCACAAAGACCAAACTTCGTTGTGACATTTCTGATCGTGTTACGTAATGCGTTTTAGTCCAGTTTCTATGCATAACGGTCAACTATTTCCAATGTTGGTATACTTTACGGTTTTATAAGGATGCATAAAAGGGTGCCGTCAAATCAAGTGATGAATGAAGTTCTGAGAAAATACCTCTATGTAAAATGCCTTGTTTTAAAATATTACATCAAGAAATGCTCAATAACACTGTCCTATAGCTCAAATGCTTCCGAAATAAATGCAGTCAAACTTTACTAATTCCGTGTCACTGAAAACGAAAATCATGTTTAAAATTGTTGATTGGCTCTAACAATAAAGATATGATACTGAGTCCGTATATACGACCATTGACATGGGAATGGCGGAGGATAAGTGAATTATAAAGGGAAGGGATCTCAATTTAAACCAGAAATAACTAAAATATATCTTTGACCGGAGCTATGAATAAACCTCTGAGGTTTTGGACCACTTTATCTTTAGGCAAAGCAATGAATGATGCAGTCTGAAGCTGCCATTGCGCCATACATGATACGGACTGCATCATGTTATTCATAGAAGTCATGGATGATGCAATCATACAGATGCTTACATCATTCTGCTGAACAAATTGCCCTGTATCCGTTCTAGCAATCACAGTGTCATGCTATCTTTTTTGGCAGTGTTTGATTTTAAAAAGAGACACATTTCTGTTTAGCCAAAGTGAGCAAAGATGCCAACAGATCATATCAGTAATTCTTACTTCTGCATATTGCCTCCATTTGGGAAAGGAGTGTCAAAGAAGAAACAGTGGACTATGCATTATTTAAAGATTCCATCAGCTATACGCCCAGTACCCAACGGAGAAGGACTGCCGGTTCATGGAGCACCAGAATCATTCTCACTTGAGTCAGACGAAGAAGAGGCAGAGGATGACACTTCTAGTCCTGAATCATGAATGTCACATGACCCATATATATCACATCCTCCACCTCTCAACCCCACTTTATAACACAAGGTGAACTGAATGACTTTGTCAGGGATTTAAGGCAGAGGTATTGGACTCCAGACTACAGCAGTGGAATCTCCTGGCAGGTGAAGTTAGGGTTTCCAGGTTCCGCGAGGGACAAAATAATCTTGTCCCATTCTTCTTGACCGATGAGTCAGTCGAGCGATTTCACCAGGACATAGCAACAATGGAGAAACGCAGTCAGGGCAAATGGAACCTCTCAAATGACGCAGACTATTGCTGCACAGTGAGAAGAGTGCTCTATTTAATGAATACAAGAGACAAGCCAATACGTTCTGAGTAGACACTGAATAATGATTAAATTATGTAATGATATATACCTAACAGTTTGTTGCCGTTTGTTTCATAACAAAAATTATCTGTATAACACCTTTACTGTTTTACAAGGTGTTGCATAAACAGGATAGGTGAAATATTATCATGGAAAGCAACCATAAACACAAGAAAAGACCTAGGTTTACAGCTTATGATGAAAACTCTACTATGTACATAACATGCATAGCACAAAAATCTAAAAACTTAAATATCTTGAAACAATAGCTTACACATTGTTTAACTGTCATATTTGAATTCAGCACATCAGAATACATAATAAATAGCACATTGTATCTCTGAAGCAAACATGTAATTGGTACTGTAAATTTTAACTGTCTTCTTCGTTTTTTATTCTCAAACACGTACTAAGTCACATAACTTTTAAAGCATGTTTGAATAAAAAAACCGTTAATCATTTTAAAACACTTCTTATACCTTTTATTAAAACTTTTCGGTTTATTTTATTGTTTGTCTCCTTCAACAGAAACTTCTAACAGAGTATATTTGTTTTGTAGGGTCCTGTTCGAATGAAGTTTGTACAGTTAACATGGCGAGAAAGTTTATAGCTCGAAAGAATTTTGATACCTGCTTTATTTCGAAAGTGTGTAAAAATGCGCTTGTTCCACGGCACAAGCATATTTCTTTAATATGGATGGGATATTTTAGAACTGTCTGTCTCTCTTTCTATATATATATATATATATATATATATATATATATATATATATATATATATATATATATATATATATATATATATATATACATATATATATATATATATAGACCTGTTTATTATTGGATGCTGAATATTGAAGTAATGTAACTTGGATTGTTTTATGATTTATTAACCTTTTTCAAACTGCGTTGATTTTTTACGACTGTATTGTCATAAACTAGATCACACTACGAATCAAAACCAACACGTTTTGTAAAACATAGCAAATAATTTAGTTATCAGAGTTACAAATAAAATATGAGAGGTACTTTCAGTATTGGGAAGTGAATCAAAATAATACTGTACAAGTCCTATTAAAGTCCAAAATAATGAAAATCTCCAAATAAACTCCAAATCTTGAATATACTGGTCCATCAAGACTGATGACGTTGTCAAGTCGGCGATGTCTTGAACTTCTTTAAATAATTCATAGAAGTTCAAGAATAACATTATTGTATAATGAACAATTTATATTTCTACCTCGTACTGAAAACATTGATGGAAAGTGGGGACGGGTGGGTTTATGCATTTCACTAATGTTCTAAATGCATTTGGATCTTTTTCAGGTATAGTCTTAGTTTTTTTATGCCATTTACTACTGTTCTCTCGCCGACATGTGCTGAATCTACGTTTAGTAAGCCGGGCGGTTCACTGCTAACTGGCATTAATTATGTGAGAAGAAAAAAACAGTTATTAAGCTTTTGCAAAACATCGAGCCTACTGGACCCACAAAGAGGGTCTGTATCAAATTGGTTGAACCGTTGTGTATATATGAAAACCTCACACCTAATGTTTGACATTAAAATCTTGAACCTTGCTGCAAAAGCTGCATGAACGTAGACACGAACAAATGCGCGCACACAAGGACGGATTGGATCGCATAATCACACCCTTTCCGAACGGTATAATAAAGTTTACATTGATTTATATATTGATTAGTGAAAGTAACCAAAAATAATACAACGTATTTAATGATCATTATCATATTTATGTTTTCTTGTCATTCGTCCCATCAGTCAAGTTTTTGCATAATAAATCATTTTAATACTCGAGTGAATTATTAATCACATTGTGGCAAGCCGGTAATCAGTTTTAACACAACCTTCTTTAAAATGAAGCAAAAATAATGAGGGTCACGCCCTCAACCCCCAATTATCACATAAATTAGAACTGAAATGGCAGTGGCCTCGTTCATTTGCTTGCACTTGCAAAACTAGTATACCCAAGTTCTCTCTCTCTCTCCCTCTCTCTCTCTCTCTCTCACACACACACATACATACAGACACAGACACACACACACACAGACACACACGGTCAAGCAGATATGACTGATTAGGGTATAATCAGAAGTGCCGTTTGCATGTTCCAAATGTGACATCTTCTAAAAAGGCGAACATCGTGCTTCTGATGTTTTTGTTTGAACTGCTGGACGGGTCGTGCTTTATTGTACAGACTTAATAAATAAAATAAACCCTATCGATGCATAGTATAACTTATCCTCCGAGTTTCCCTTTAATGAATTTGTGGTAAGATCGGTACTTTATAATTGAAGATGGTAACGATGTCTTAAGGGAAAAATCTAAAGCAGATCAATTTAAAGTTAAATAAGTGCAATGGAGAGTATATTGCGACATGCATTTATTGACTATTATCTATGCTATTATGAAAACACATCAATCGCGAATGAGACTATAACTTCCCATATCTTTCGAGTGGTTACTGTTGGCGGTGATATTTACTCAGAGCAGAATAAACGAAGTTAAACAACAAGTAAGTCGAATGAAAGTCATATCATATCTCATAAAGTCGAACGCAATGATAATATAATTGTTCTTAGCCATAAAGTAATGTCTCATTCCATAAAGTAATGTCTCATACCATAAAGTAATGTCTCATTCCATAAGTAATGTCTCATTCCATAAAGTAATGTCTCATTCCAACTATGAAAGCAAATAAACTATATTAGAGTTCAACGCCTCCAAGTAGTCTATATTTTCATCTTTGAGTGAGAATCGTCGCAGGATGTATTCACGGACATACTATCCAACCTGATAAAAGAGAGAAGCGCATCGTGTTTAAAGGAGTTATCTGGTACTAAGAAAGTAACAAGGTCTTGTTTAAAAAATCAAACATATATTTACGTAAAAAGTTGTAAAGTCTTTATCAGAGTTTTTGGAAGCAGAGAAACTGATTTTGGTCATGGCAAAAAATATTTTTTGTTGTTGGTAGAATGGCTTGTTGTAAATTATAAAGTATGGGATTTGTTCCTGAAGAACTTAATAAGCTAGACGTTATTTTTTTCACAAATCATATGTAATGTCCGAATTATAAGTTATTATGATGTTAGAAACTAAGCATCAGTTCATGGGCTAATTGAATAAATGAACGTATTAACAATAACCAGGTATATATTTCACCAAATGAATACATTGGCTTGGGTACGAATGATCTATATGTATTTTCTGTACAAGTTGTGTTGTTGTTCACATGTTTATAATGGTGTTTGTAGACTGCGAAAATAACGTATGTGGATGACATGTAATACGTACAGTTCCTCTTATTGACCCATTGATAAACAGAATAAAGTACATGCCAACTATCCTGGATGTTGTAAAACCTTATCATGGGATACTACTGTAATTATACGTGTGACAATAATAGCAAATGCATCACATAAATTCAGAGTGATGTACTGTTATTTGAAGTGTTATTCTGGGAAACATGGGGCCATATTTGCGACATTAAATGCACAAAATGCATAAGTGAAACAGGACGTGGAATCTCCAACGGGATATGTACCATGGGATGTTTAACAGGTCTTTATGGCGTCAATTGTAATGGACAGAGCGGCCATTGTGCTGGAGGCGAATTTTGTAATAGATCTTAAATGTAACGCAATAAATGCCGGATCCTTCCTTTTCATAAAAGCGCTATAATTTTATATTGGACTAATACACGGTATGCACAAATTCATGAACAATATAAACTGAAAGTGTTAACTGAATACAACATTTACTCAGATTCACTCTTGGAACAGTATATTTAATTCTGATATTATCGACAATTAAAGTTACAGCAAATCCTATTTTTCAAAATGTCCGAAAAACAACATTCACTGACTGCGTCTATTTCAACGCTTTCTATTATGTTCTTAGGTCTTCCTGTATTATACATATTTGTAAAGTAGACCTTCTCTCCTTCCTGAACGAACGTTTTCATAAGCTCTATCGTGATTTTCATTTGGGTGGAATTGTATATTCAGTTTAGTATTCATAGGCAAGGTACATGTCAACTGTCCTGGACGGGATACTACTGTAATTATACGTGCGACAATAATTGCAAAGGCATCATATGAATTCAGAGTGATGTACTCTTAATTGAAGTGTTATTCTGGGAAACATGGGACCATATTCGCGACATTAACTGCACAAAATGCATAAGTGAAACAGGACGTGGAATCTCCAACGGAATATGTACCATGGGATGTTTAACAGATCAATACAAAATGCTCATCTAATACATTTTTGGAAAGAAACATTAATTTGGAAATATAGTTAATTCCGAGAAGGGCATTTTTGAGCTATATTAATGTGATACATCAAAAGACTGATAGTACAGCGTCACGATCCAGGCCATTGGCACATTAGCATATTCGAGACTACTGGTACATTAACACATTCGATACTGGAATGTATTTTAAATAGCACTGAAAGTCATTTGGAACATTACAGATTTGGACTTGTGATATACCTTTTGTGACTATTTGGGTTTTAATTCATATTACTGTAAGTTCTTTCTAAATTTTCATACTGTATTATTGGGAAATAAGGGGCCCCGAGTGGCCGAGTGGTCTAAAGCGCTCTCCGTTACGGATCACTGCCATCTCACCTGTCTGCGTGGGTTCGAGTCCAGGATTCGGCCAATGTGGGTATGTAAGAAAACTTGCCAGTAGCTTCTCGTGGGTCGGTGGTTCTTCTCGGTGTTTTCCCGGGTTCTTCCTCCGCCATTAATACTGACCGCCATGCATAGCCTATCGTGTGCTGAAAAATGGCGTTACACCCCACAACAACAACAACAACAATTGGGAAATAAATAATTTTTTGAATTTTACCGAAATTGTTGGTTTTCGCTCTTTTCTGTTACTTAGTTAAAAACAATGTGAAATTGGGATTAAATTGGAAGACCCTTGAAAGTATATTGGTGATAAACAATTTTAACTTCGGATGTATTTCTCACATCTTATTGTGATTATTTAAATGAAGGTGTATGGAAGGACGTTTATAAAACATCGTCACGTGTTTCATTATCTCTACCAATAACATCAAAAATTCATGCAATGTTTAAAAATTAGCAGTCATCACAACATGTGTACTAATGCGTAGATGGAATCTATAATATCGTAATTTAAATATGCTGCTAAATATCGCGTTTAGTGTTACTGTAAAGCAGTGATGTATGCATTATTAGTATTACTATCATTATTATTATTATTATCTTCTGTTGTTAGTTTTTTTCTGTTTATTTTTACTTTTATTATATGCTATGGAAAATTATATGGTGAATGTGTCCTTGTAGAAATCTAGTTTATTTTCTACTTGACCTGAATCATTTTTTTATTCTGTAAGAAAAACAATATATAGCATATAGTTTCCTATAAGAATGGGTTAAGTATTAGGATTATTATCTTGGATTGCATCAATTACATTGCGTTTACCACATTTTATATTCAAATTAAAACGAAGATTTTATTTTTTAACCATTAGAAACCTTTTAGAAGGTTATTTTCCATTAGAATAAAGTTTTGTTTTAGAGAATGCCAATTGTAACCTGAAATCAGGTGCAAGACCAAATAATCTCGTTGATGTAGAAATTATTCAAACGCGCTTTGCGATCTGAGCAGAATTAATTGTATTATTATTTTATCCAGTAGTACATTTCGCCTGGAATTTTATATATTTCAAATAAGCTTGCAAATACAAAATACCCATAAAAAATAAGATTATTTAAAATAGAGACTTGAATTAATAGTGAAATTTAAAATCTGATTATTCTAATATTGTACATTTGTGATCCAACTAAGGACTGTTGACACATCAGCACAATACGGGCCAACACAGGCACATCAATAAGTCTAGCATTGGATTTATTTTAATTTATATATCCACTACGTGTATTCAGAACATTAACCATTATGACATGTGTCTGCAATTCTAGTATTACTGAAGATTTAATTCGCAATACCATGAGTTAATTTATATTAGATTTTCACGTTGCATTCTATGGAAATAAATTAATTTTTGAATTTTACAAAGCTTGTTGATTCTCACTCGTTTGCATTGCTTGAATTAAGACAATATAATCATAATAATAGGCAAATATCTATTTAGTAGCATTAATCATGACAAAGAAACGTGAATGAAAAATTAACTGTTATAGTTGGTAGTATATTGTTCCTAGATCAAGGATATCCGCTGAAAAATTATCTCATTAATCTAATTATAAAGATACAATCGAGTACTACAATGGATGCCGTGCTTGTAGAAAAGCATGACATATTCCATCTGCATCTTGCTTGAAACATTTTGTCTATTTTCGACTTATAAAAACGGTTTTTATATAGGGCGTTAGGTTATATTATTTATATTCAAAGTGAACAGAAACTTGAAATACCATTTTACTTATAAAAGGTTTGCATTATATGACACTTGTCTGATTATATAATTTTTTTAAATAAAAAAAATCACAGTAAAGGACCTTCAGGCGGAGAGAAAATGAAGCAAATAATGTGTTCTGCGATGTTAGTTTGAACATCAATGTCATTAGTTTCTTTTTATGCAGTTTTCAAGCAATGTTGGTGTGTCTGTGGGTTGTTTCCAGTGTGTTGGTCTCTTTCAGGTTGGTTTATCACTGCTTATTGCATTTTAGACTCTGCTCATGGGTCTATTCATCCTATATATGGAAAATGCAGGCATAAAGAATTTTCCCTTTCATTATTTTTCACAGTTTAAATACATAAATAAAGCCTTTGAGAATAAGTTATCAATTATGACTCATGTGTTGATATGTATCTCGTTTCTATTCAGAATTGTGTGATTATTAATTAGCAAATCATCTAGTATTATTATTATTATTAGAAGAAGAAGAAGAAGAAGATGATGAAGAAGAAGAAGAAGAAGAAGAAGAAGAAGAAGAAGAAGAAGAAGAAGAAGAAGAAGAAAATGGATAAGTAGTAGTAGTACGGGTAGATACTTGTGTGTGGTTGTGTACGAGTGAGGTGGAGATGAACTGTATTGCCATTAGCCCCTGTGACCTTTCGGTATACATATGAAAAGTATGGGTCTCCTGGCAGTAGCCTGATCTTATTTGATCCTCAAACGTTACCTCTTTTTAAATCCACGGAGACAACGATAACAGAACAAATATTTCGTGCTCATGATTATAATACTTAATTTACACAATTTGTTGACATTTTTTATCGAACCAACATGCTGCTTAAAATACATCAGATTAATTACAAACTAAGATTCAGTCGGGGAAATGCATATCGGATAAATCGTGCACCTTTGTCGCCTGAATGTTTCTCATCAGGCCAAAATACATTAATCGATAGTGTGTCATGTTTTCTACATTGCTCCACATTTTTACCTAAGAGAGAAATTTTATGTTATCGGATTTTAGTGTGTTAAAATATTTTTTTTTCTGATTTGAAAATCTGTCGGCGTTGTCATATGCAGGGTAGAATGCAGACAACACTGACCAAGCAAACCAATACTCGTCGTTGTTTTTGACATTAACACAGTTTTTCGTATTTGTTATCTGAGCTGGTAATTCAATATTTGCGTCGCCTCGAACTTGATCATTTTTAACTTTGTGGAAATTAATATTATCAATACCAACAAATTCCCATGTGGGATCATTTGGTTGATAGTTTTCTATTTTGAGTGAATTTATAGATCAGATCCATGATATCATTAAGTTATGATCCCCTCAAGACATGAATAGCACGTGACGACATCCAGTTATTTTCCTTTACAACACGATGTTTATCACTGGTGTCATGTAATTGCTTTTGATGCTGCTGAATATCATTAAATCTCCACCGCGGCAGTTCGATCATTCTATAGTTGGGTCATCCTGTTTAACTGTAGCCTCATGGCTGGCTATCTCCACAATTAGTGCAACCTTTGTTTCCTCACATACGCGATTTGCTGTTGAATCACATATTATATCTCAACGTTATTATTTGTAAAAACAATCTGCTTACCATGCCGGTTAGCACAGTTATTTTTCCTCTATGTTTTAACATGTTTCTTACCCTTACTCCTTCAATATTGCTCTCAGCTGTTTACTCGGTTACATAATCATTTGCTTTTCCAAAGCAAAAGAACGTTTTTAAAATATTATAAAGTTAACGCTGGAGCAAAAAAAACACAAAAACAAACAAACAAAAAAAAAAAAAAACAAGCAATAATACTTGTGTAATTACCACTGTCTTTAATTGGGGTTGATATGTAGACCGGATTTACCTTTGACTTTTATTGCTTTACAATTTTCGTCGGTAACGTCAGGGACCAAATTCATCGTGAGGGTTTGCCTTTTAATATGTTAAACTACTGATTAACTTGATCTAACTTGACATGGATAAAATGGCATTTAATATTTAAAAAAATAATTGTTTGTTAGATATTGTTATTTCAGCTGATGTTGTGTAGCTGTGGCCGCATACATTTTTTATATATATTTTATAACATCAGCTATTATAGTCAGAAAATGATAATCTTCATTTGCTCACCCGAGACGGGGTTACTCTATCCATGGTGATCTGCTATATCATCAGCGTGTAAACATAGTTGTGAATACGTTTACTTAACGCACCCATCCCATCCTCGGTTAAACCATCGCTAGGTTGATGTTATAAAGTATACGAATCGGCCGAGGCATGGTCATCCTGCGGCTGATTATAATTAATACATTTGTGATTGAGTATTTGCTCGTTTGAATTTCTGATATCATGTGCGGGCACTAAATAACTACCCGGTGTTTTACTCGCGTGTTGATTCCAATCGATGCTGCTGGCGCTGCCCTCCTTTACACACATGCCATGCCCGTTAGTGTTGCCACGTTTAATCCTCCAGTCAATGGTTGAACTTATCCTGTATAGGCTGCAAATATTATGAATGCCACCTCGGTAAAGTGAGACTTAAATTCACTCCAGTTTGATTTTGCGATTTATCTAGCAGTCATACCCTCGTCTCGTTTAGTATGCTCATCATGGTGTAGAAAACGTGGTATCGAAGTAATGATCGTCTCGCTGCGGTAACACCCGTATTCAGATTATATAAACTTATACCGCATGCGGTTGCTGCGCAGCAAAATGCAAAGTTAAACTGGTTTTGAGAAAACACCGTTTGATTAGAAATGCGCTTTGGACAAAACCACGCTTCTGCGATACGATTCGCCATTATCACAAGCTGACTCGTTGATACCACGACGGGGGAGTAGATAGTATCGCCTGGTACATCAACTGTGTCCATCTATGCGTAATCGCCGATGTTTATATTTTTGAAGTTACCAATCAAGTCGTACATTAGATTTGTTGCGAAGGATTTAGCTGGTTAATAGCAGATTTCTAAAGTGGCCTCATCGGCTATTTTACCCGCAGTGTTAATTCAGGGCCGGTTCGACAATTTGGAAGAATATTTCCTTTTCTGTATGTAATAGAATTTATTTTACTTTTCACCGACTGTAATACTTGATGAAGTGCGTCGCGTCAAGCAGGATCAATATAAATAATAAGAGCATTTATATATCGTGAGAAACTTTTCTTTGGAGACGATAATGTCGTACATGTGATTAGGATTCGTCTCCATGAGTGTAGATTTTATACCGAAATTCAAACTCATCGTTCAAAAAGACTTCAATGGTTGATTCACTGCGTTTAACCGGGTGGTGGTGTTTACTTGTTCATGTTTCATATACCGTAATTGCCCTTCACGACTGCAATAGCTAGTGATGCCAACGTATGGCCGGCAACCACGTCGACTCCTTCGACGAGAAATTTTAAGAAAACACTTACCAGGCAACCGATAAACTATGGAAGTGCTCCAGCGATCCAGGCGGGTAAATCTAAGAACTAGTACCAGTTCTTAAGATGTAACAATTGTTTTAGCTTTTCTTGTAAAGATTGATCAGGTGATGGTCATGGACCAGGTGATGGTGATTGTTCAGGTGTTGCACCTGGTGATGGGCCAGGTGTTGCACCTGTAGAACCGCAGGCTTTAACGATGATATCGTCGCCACTTGAAGATAACAACAATAAACATTAAAAGAATTTCCATATCGGCTACAAAACAGGCGATTAAATTACCACGAGATCATACCACGGTGATGAATCTTGGAAGCAGCGACGCATTACTTTCAGCAAAACTCTCGGCGATGCCATCATCGCTGATCACTAAATGAAGGAGCTCTTTTTTATATGTTTCGTCGTTTGTTCTAATCACACAAAGTTTCATATTATTTCTGCCTCAAACACGTAGAGTTTAAAGGATTCGCTGTGGATCCTACTCATTTTCGGCATGGCGTGTTACTTGATATCTGTAAAAAGTTATTATCACTATGTATGTAGCCCCCATTAGGAGCCTTTTCTATACTGAAATTTATTTTTCATAGGATACCTTAAAATCTGTTTTAAAAAATTCTACTTGAGAAGTTATACTTTCGCACCAGAGTATTCTTGCCTCAGAGTTTATACCATCCGGCATAGGTATATGATCAAGGCATTTAATCTCTCTGTTAGCATTACTGTGTAATGTAATTCTTCCGGGTAAGTCTTGTAATTTCAGGTAAGCTTCATAGCTCAACCTGATCTATTAATCTACCTGAAATATCATCCTCGGGTCGCTCAATTGATATTTTCTCCTATTGACCGGTCTCATCACGATGTCTCATGAAGCATTTGGATTTCCATATTATAATATCACTCAGTCGCTTAACCTTTTATAATACGTATTCTAGTAAATAATGACTCAGTTTGGAAAGCAGCTTGATCCACATAGGGTGGTACGGCCGCTTGCTGGTGTTAAGGCAGTAAAATCCGATACTGTAATCTCAAATCACCTCTCCACAATTGATCAAAATTAGATTCCCCAATCATGGATGAACTAATGTTGTTGCTCAAAATGCCGACGGTAAATGAAGATTGGTAAACATAGATCAAGCTATTATACAAAAAGGTTTATGTTTAATTTGAGGGTGTCGAGGTAATATCGATTGATGATTACAATGTCTGTATGTGCTACAGTGACCTACAGTTGTCATGATATATCGGAAAGAACGCTGTTTACAAAGGGATAGCATTTGGTGCCACTGATGATATCAATCGTAGACGAATCGGTGCCGCAACAGGCCGTGCATAAGCGGGTACGTCAAATGCCGCCGTGGCAGATACTTTTTAAAACGGATTATGCATTCCACTTGATTTAGAGATAAGTGACGGCCACGCACCATTCCACCCTAATTGATTCAACGACAGATTCTCCTTGGAATTAACTGTTAACACTTACAACAGGGTGAATTTGTCCACAAACACCAAAGCAAAGTATGCAAAATCAGATATCGCGTTTGAGTTTGAGATAATTGAAAGTGCGGAGATATCTTAAGATAAGATAGATGAATCTAAATTGACGCTCTTAAATATTATATAGTCCATAAAAATAGAGTGTTAATTGTTTATAAATTATGCAATACTTATTTAGTTCATGCTAAATGCTCAATTGCTATGACATCAAGCACATTAGTTACAAATGACATTCAGTTTTAGTGAGCTGATCCGTAACCGTATAATTTCATTCTCAAAAACGCCCCGACCCTTGCTCCTATTCTGGCAAATTCTGATTGTAAGAAATCCTTTTGATTATCATGTGATACTGGACATCACTGTTTTAAACTATATTTTTGTCTCAAATACAAACTGACTTTGTAAGGTCACAGCAAAGGATTGCTGGACAATTTGAGAAGGTACAAGAACATGTAATGTTCATTTACCCTATCATAAATACCTTTTTTATTACACAGCAATAGCATTAGTCTGACTAAAGACAGCAAAGTACCCATCCAATAGACTTATTTGTTGGTCTCGATGTTTACATGAATATGACATATATTACATCTACACACACTAAAACGCAAACACACATTTTATGCCGATATACTGTCGCGACAACCATCCAGAGAGTTATGGTCTCGTGCTCAATGATCCATTTCTTGATCTACCGGCATCCAGAGGTCAACAACATATTGTAAGGACACCTGCCATTACGTACAGAAAATTTAAAACATGTTCTTCTTCAGCAATATCGTGATTCAATAACAGGCAGTTGTCATTTGGGTTTGCAAAAAATCATATTAAGCTACTAAAAGCGTTTGGACTCGATAGTACCTTAAGACACCCAATTTCGATATGACTGTGTAATGCCTGTTTTAACCATCCCATTTTTTAATGCATGCATTCTGAGCATCATCTCTCTAAAGCTCATCTAGTCGCACAACCTTCATATTCTTGGTCATATCATCTGAAAATCAATATGTGGTACATGTGTCAGAGAGAGAGAGAGAGAGAGAGAGAGAGAGCATTCATGGACACAGCCGAAAAAGAGAGCTCTTCTTTGATATCAGGTTAAACTATTTGTAAGTACTCTTGTAGTTTTAAGACCGGCTCAGATTCCAACTTTAAGGCTTAACAAGAGTCCGATAATGCCAGTACGACCCTGGAGTTAAAATTTGTCTCACAAATTATATTTTATTTACTGTGTTGCTGTTGATATAACTGTCAACTTTTATAACTTTTGCATACCATTATGATTTTGTATATTGAATTACATCTTATGCTTTTTGTGTATTGATTACACTTTTAAGTACAGTGATCAAAATAAATTGAAATAAAGCAATTAAAAGATGTTTGTCCTTTCCTAAATACATGTCTTCACACATTTCTGCATGAGATATTATACAAAGAAAGATTACATTCATCTAGTGCTGTATATTTGAAAGAGTGCACATATAGTACATGTACTTTTCTAGTGAGGAGCCCTGAGTGGCCGAGTGATCTAAAGCGCTCTCCCTTACGGATCACTGCCATCTCACCTCTGTATGCATGGGTATGAGTCTCAGATTCAGCCAATGTAGGTATGTGAGAAAGCTTGCCAGTAGCTTATCATGGGTCTGTGCTTCTTTCCGGGGTTTTCCCGGGTTATTCCTCCGCCATTAATACTGACCGCCATGCATAGCCTATCTTGTGCTGAAAAATGGCGTTAAACCCTACAACAACAACAACTTTTCTTGTGTTCTAAAAGTTTTTCCTAGAAAGCAGCCCTAAGTTAGAAAACTCTCTTCGAAACATTATATTAATGAAAATAACTGATCAGAAGACCCATCTGTACCATAAAAATTGTGCAATATATGTGATTCAAGACTACTGAATAAACGTGAAAAATATTAAAATATCTTTTCGAACTTTAAGAGGTGTTTGATCAACAAGTGTCCCTTAAAGGGGCCAATGGTCTACAGTCAGAAAAGACCTGACAGGAATTCAAGCTATAACTTCTGTGTTAACTGCCAGATATTAAAACAATCCTTGATATTTTTTTAGCAAAGGCAAGGTTTTCAAATTGGTGATGGCCATACTGAATATCAGACTGGCACCATTTTCATTTGGACCAACTATATATCAGAACTCTTGTTAGTGAAGACCTCATACTGATATGACCATTCGGTCAGAAAGAGTAGTGATCGCAAGGGATGGTTGTTGTGGCAGCCAATTTTGATACAAGACTGGCACCATTTTCTTTCATAACCAACCTGATACATATAAAACGTCTTTTGGTGAAAACCCCATGTCAATATGGTCATCCATTTAGGAGCAGACGTAAAATTTTTAATCTGGCAGCCTTGGTGGCCAAATCAGATATCAGATCAGAATCGTGTTCAAATGAGGGCCAAAGGCCCAACCAGACAACCCAAGAAGAGTTTTGTTGACATGACTTTATGTTAATTAGTAGTGGTAACAAGATTTTAAAGATGGTGGCCATATTGGATGTCAGATTGGCAACATTTTTATTTGGGACATTTTAATAAGTCTTTTGGTGAAACCCTTTGATGATATGACCATCAAGGAGGTGGGTGTGTGTGTGTGTGTGTGTGTGTGTGTGTGTGTGTGTGTGATATGAATTTTTAACGCAGCTTTAAAAAAATTTCAGTCATATTGCTATGATGTCTGCAGTGTGGTAGTTTATAGTGATACCTAGCACTAGGGCACCATGTCGCAGACATGCAACATCATATCCCACCCAGTCACATTATCCTGAGCAGCAGAGAGACTGAGCCCACCAAGTTTTCGGACAAAAAGTAACCCCTATCGAAAACATTTCTGATAGAAGATCTTATTTCACAAAATAAACCCTCTATTCAGAAAACTATGATAAATAACTCTTCTCTGCTGACTAGAAGAGTTATTTCATGAAAAATAACTCACTATAAAAATATTTCTTGACCGGGGTTGGGTCGACGAAACACTTGGTGGCTCAGTCTCTCTGCTGCTAAAAATGTAAATATTTTAGGATTTCTGCTGTGAATTAAAAATTTAAGTTAACAATAATGGCCAACATTGGAGAAGCACATTCTGCTAGACTAGCTCGAGAACGACTTGAAGCAATCAAAAAATTTATTCCTGTACGAGATAGTGTTAGAGAAAAATTATAAGCACGTCAGCAAGCACAAGTTGAGTTTGCAATAGATGCAGAACAGTTATTTAAACCAATTACTGAGCCAACAAAAAAGATCGTTGAAGCCACAGCAGCAACACAGGAAGCCACAACAGCAACACAGAAAGCCACAACAGCAACACAGGAAGTTATCGCGAAATTACCAAAACAGATCAGCGAAGCAATGGAGTCTGCTGATAAAACACGTGCTGAGATCCAAGACGTTAAAAATATTGTCGAGGATCTATCTAAACCAGAATTAAAAACTAAATATTTTAATCAGGATGGTTATACAGAAGTTATAGCCGATCCTGTTAAGGTCGCTGCAGCGGGATATCAATTACGTCATCAGCTTCTAAAGCCATAATTTTATAACACTCCAGAACATGAGTGGAACGCGAGGGTATTTCGTGAGTATAAAGATATTTCACAGATCAGCAAAAAATATAAGCGCGAATATGATGATTTTGTTGAGCAGGTTAATAAAATGAGAGGGGGTATTCCAGCACCAACGAAGCAGCGATTTCGACCACGAAGACAACCATCGCCTGACCCGGGTGTAACCGGTAGTGGTCTTGGTGGTCACATTACTTGTCCTGATAATGTTCTCAATGATGTATCACGGTTAGAAGTTCTCATCGGAGGAAAACGTGCCGGAAATAACTCACCAGAAATAATTAATGAAGCGGCTGATATTTGTCAGCGACTATTTCGCGGCGGCAATTAAATAAAATGATTGTACACAATTCTCATCGCAGACCAGTCATGGTCAGGGTTGTAAATTCACGAGTACCTGTATACAAAATGTCTTATGGAAACGGATTGGGTAATGTTGTTCAGGGTTTATTTGCGAGAATGGCACCTAAAGCAATACCGATCGCAAAACAATTATCGATGAAAGCCATTGATGTTATTAAAGATAAAGCTACTGGCGCTGCTGGTAGCGCTGCCGGTAAAGCATTCACGGCAATCAATGACAGACTAGCACAACTGATACGTAGAAAACCCCCGCCGGTAAAATTACCAGCCACCGCAGAAATGCCAGCAAATGTCGGCAAAGTAATAAATGAAGCCGCAAATCAAAAACTAGCGGAGTTGATAAAAGAACCTGAACAAATAAACACAAGTTTGATTTCGGGAAGTGGTCTTCGTTTTAGACGATAACTTTTACAATAAAATGTTCAAACGGGAATCCGACCCAGCATTCGACATAGACGAACCGGTTCTTAAAAATGAATCAGTGCGTGATTATCAGTATTATTCTTTATGACGCACGAGACCCAAATCAACTAGGACGAATTGAACTTCAGGTTCAGGATACCAGTAGATATTTCCTGCCCGCTGAAGCATTTATTGAGGTAGAAGGAGAAATTATAAAAGCAGATGATACAGCATACGGGAATGAGTTTAAAGTTGGTTTTGTCAATAACGGAATTATGGCGCTGTTTGATAGTGCTACCTACATGATTGATGGAAAAAATATTGAATCAATTCAGAGGGATGTCGATGTTGCTACAACAATAATTGGTCTGGCAAGATATTCTGATGATTATACAAGATCAGCTGGTCCATCAATGATGTTTGCCAAGGACAATTCTGATCATCCTGAACCAAATTCTGTAACTATAGGTAATGTGAGAAACGCAACTGGTGCTGCGGAAACACCTGCAGTAATAGGTTTAAATCCAAATCACAATTTAGGTTTCGCTACACGTAGACAAATGTTAAGCGCTGGTCGTAGAAATTTTTCTTGTGCGATTCCGCTGTCGCAGATCTTTGGATTTTGCAGAGATGTCAGAAAGGTGATTTTTGGAGCAAAACATACAGTCGTGCTTGTTAGAAAATCCCGCGACAATGATGCGCTGTGGCGAGAAGCTGGTGCTGGTGATGGTGACGCTGGTAAGGTAAACATAACAAAACTATCACTGTGGATGCCGGTAATGACTCCTGCAATTGCAGAAGAACAGCGACTGCTTTCTTTTATGGATCAAGGTGGTAAAACGCTGCTATCGTGGCTCACAACAACCACAGATAGTATTCAAAGTACCATCAATGGTTTATTCACATGGCATATAGCATCACAGGAGGGGGTTGCCGCGCCGCGACATATTTTCATTGTTTTTCAGAGTGTTGCACGAGTGGGTGATCAGACACGTTCGCATATGATATTTGATAAACTTGGTGTCACTGACGTTTCTCTGAGAATAAACGGACATCAGGAACCATCCGAGAACATAATGCTAAATTTTGATAACAACCATGTTGCACGTGCATATCACCGATTGATGAAATATCTAGCGCGTGATCTAAACATCGACACTGGTTTGCAAATATCACAGTTGGATTTTACATCTCGTTATCCAATCTATTACTTCTCGTTGGAGCATCTTGATTTAACCAGACAGTCTGTCGTTGATATTCACATCAGGGCTATCGTAAACAGAAATATAGTAGATATACCCAATTACAGAGCCTTCGCGGTTATACTTTCCGATAAGGGAATGTTGCTTGAAGGTGCTGGCGGCCGAATGAGAGTCATCGATGCCCCAGTGGAAAACTTGTAAACAATTAGGTCAATATCGTATTAAATAAAATGTCATACAGTCATGTTAATGTCACACTGACTCCTGGTCAGGTGAAGAAATTACAATCGAAAAACGCGAGCACATGTGGGACATCAATAACACTAAAACACGATCAGCTAGCGGGCGGTTCAAACAAGCTGTCATTAACCAAAACCCAACTAAAACATTTCAATAAAGCGAAGCAAGCAACAACTGGAGTTCGACTTGATCTCTCTCCAGCCGCGGTCAAAGATATGGTTAAAACAGGAGGTATATTTCCTCTTCTCGCCGCGATACCATCACTGATAGCTGCTGCTGCTCCCGCAGTCGCAAAAGCTGCAGCACTTGGTGCAGTTGGAACCGCTGCTGGAATGGCACTAAAGAAAGCCACAGGGCGAGGACACAAAAAAAAAAGAAGGGATCCGGTCTCAGACTTCCAGGAACTCCGGCGTCATGGTACCCAAAAAGGTTCTAAGTGTTTTTACACCGATGTCAAATTTTGATTTGCTTGATGCTGTTAAACAATTACGTATAAAGAATTTCAGAGGTGTATTTATGCGAGATGAATTACCAGCACGACCGAATAGCACAGAAACCGGAATTATTAATCTCGACAACAAGGAAGGTCCTGGAACTCACTGGGTTGCTTACGCGATCGATCCACGTGGAATTATCTATTTCGATTCGTACGGGCTAGCACCGCCAGTTGAGTTTTTCAGGTACGTCCAAAGATTTTCCAACATTCCAGTTTGGTATTCAACGTTACCAACACAAACACTGATTGATCCGCCCATTTGTGGTCAGGAGGTTTTAAACGTCCTTGACGCGATAACAAAACACCCAAAAACTCCTCCGCACAAAGTCGTGCATGAATACACCACAGATGTGATTTCCAAATTTAAACAACCCCATAACTAATAATGGTAGATATTTACGGAAGATCAAGCAGAACCAAGGAAAAAAAAGAAGATATCGATTTATCAAAGTATGCGACCAAAGATGAAATTGATAATCTTTTAACGTTAGCCGGGATAGACCCAGATGAGGTTGTTATTTTTCAGGACAGGCACGGCAAACTAAAAACCAGTAACATTAAGTGGAATGACATAATTCGCAGGGTTATTGGAGCTACCACGGACAACATAGTTGTATTCACCGACAGCGGCAGAATCAGAGATTCACTGATATCAATCGCGAAAAGCCGCAGGGGAACGTGTAGCGAAGACCGGTGATACAATGACAGGTGAACTCAGCATGAACGGAAATAAAATAACCGTTTTAAGAGATCCGGAAGGTCCCGAAGATGCCGCAAACAAACAATATGTACACACAAGCACTAGCGCCGTTGACGGTAAACTAACCACGTTGCGGGCAGAGTATGATGTTCACGTGAGCGCGTTTACAAGACTTCGAAGAAACTTCGCAAAAGCTGATGAGTCCATTGATAAGTTCTTTGGGGTTCCTCCAGTCATCGACATGACACTTTCTGAAATCAAGACCGACATTGACACGATCAAACAAACACAGCAAGATATCGTATCGGGGATTCCTGAGATCGTTAACAAAACCAGTTTGATTAAAGTCCCCACTGGAGTAACTCCCGGGCATATCACCAATATAGTATACACGGTATCATCGGGATTCGCAACATGGTCCCGACAAAATAATACTATCAAATATACATCAACAGCCACTGGCGTGCACAGTTTGTCTGTTTTTTCCGCCGCTAAATTTGAAATCTTCACAACATATCCCTGGAGACATTCCACCGATAAGTATTCCGGGGTTGTAACTGTAATACTAAACAGCAGAACCGAAGAAATATTTATACTTGAAGCGGCAGACAAGAAATTAACCGCAACATCCTATTGGTGGTGCCTGGAATTCGTCGCAGAAACACCCCAATTGGTTACCGCGTAAAATAATAAAATGAAATCAGCATCAACGACAACATTAGATGCTCAGCAATATAGATACGATCAGGTACGCGAATGGCAGTCAACGCTAAAAACACTATTGACAAATGCGCAACAAAAATAAAAAAATACAAACGGCGTGTAACTGTGTTAGACACAATAGTGTATTCGGTATCCGCGGTAGTTGCATCCACGGGTGTGTTATTATCAGCGCTGACACCAGTGACAACTGCAATCGCGATTACAATCACAATTTCAGCATCAACGACGATTGCAGGAGTTGCTAATATAATTGCAAAAAACATATCCTCGTGCGCGCTAACAAAATAACACGAGTATGAAAAGTTAAACAACGCGGCCACAAGCACCTACTCGAAATTGTCCTCGTTGATATCATCCAGCCTTGACGATACAGTTATATCCGATTCCGAATTCACGCTGATCGCAGCAGCATACAACGATTACGAGCGCGCAAGGAATTTTAATTTGAAAACGATGAAGATAAATAATGACGGAGATACTTCAAGAGATAGCCGCGAACACAACTCCGGTAAAAACATCAATGATAACAATATCTTCGACGCAACCAGTGTTTAATATTAATTTTCCAACTGCAATTCCAGTAAAGGAAATTGCGTTGGCACAATTACGAGTATATCACAGTTGGCCCAATATCAGGTCGACATTATTTCATGGACAATCGCCGAATAATTCATTTGTATTTTCGTATCAGAATAAACCTGACGGTGTTCCAGATTGGAACGTCATTGCGTTACCCACTGGGAGTTATCAGATCGAAGAAATCAACAAAGAAATACAGCGTCAAATAAAACGAATTACCACCAAAGAATCAAAGATCAATATATCAGCACACGAGCCAACGCTGTCCACGGTCATCGAAATCTCAACACCGGGTTACGCCGTAGACATTTATAACAGTTCAATCAGAACAGTATTAGGATGGCCAGCGGAAAAACCACCACCGACACCACCGATACTACCAGAACCTAAAAAGTCTGATTACGTAACTGACACGCAGTCATATCACGGAATTACACCGCAATACAAAGAACGTCTTGATGAGATCCGCAGGGATATTTTATAAGGTAAGATTTTTCCTGTCACACACGGTGTCGATATTGTGTTTAATTTTACTCCTGAACCCGAAGATGGGTGGGTGCGTGTTGGAGTTGCTATTTATCTAAACGACATCGTTGAATACTTGAAAGGTATTAATACCGCGCATGGAGCGCACCGAGAGCGTCTACGGCAACACCTCCAGGAATATATATCCTCGGTGACAGGTTCACGCAGAGAAATTATTAAACAAATTGAGATATTAAATCAACTTGCCTCAGATATGAAATATATTAACAAGCAAGTGGTTCAGGCAGCAATTAGCAGTATATCCCGCGATAAACAAAAATTTCTAAATAAGTACTCGCTGACCGAAGCTGAACTACCGAATTTTAAATTACCAGGATATGTTTCCCCGCTCATCTTACGAAAATACGTCACTGATATCGTCGATGAATACTTCGATGACATACTTGCACAATGGAAAAAAACACTACCAGAACCCGCTATCCTTAGACAGGATAATTCCACAGCGAGCGATGGCCGACATATTTCTCCGGGCATCGTAAATATCACTGATGTCGTCGCGGTCAATCTTGTATGTGACGCAATTGATGGCAGTTACAACATAGACACAACAGTATCAAATCAAGCCCAGCAAGGGTTTATACTATACTCATTTACTCCTAAAGTACCACCTGGATTTGGGGCCCCGAGTGGCCGAGTGGTCTAAAGCGTTCGCCGTTACGGATCACTGCCATCTCACCTCTGTCTGCGCCGGTTCGAGTCTCAGATTCAGCCAATGTAGATATGTGAGAAAGCATGCCAGTAGCTTCTCGTGGGTCGGTGGTTCTTTCCGGGGTTTTCCCGGGTTCTTCCTCCACCATTAATACTGGCCGCCATATATGGCCTATCGTGTGCTGAAAAATGGCGTTAAACCCCACAAAAACCAAAAACCAAAACCACCTGGATTTTTGATTGTGCAAGAGCCAATCAATCCAGTATTTCTGCGGTGTCATAACCCGACGCTGACAAGGATGAATTTTAAAGTCACTGACCAACAGGGTAGACTTTTGGACCTACGAAATGAAACAATTAGTATTAATTTGCTGGTAAAGTCCTAAGGACTTTCATCGTGAAACGATTTCCATCTTAAGACTTTCAATTAATAATATCATATCATAATAATGTCCCAAAAATCTTCGAATTTCCGGAAGTACGATGATGATGATGAAGATCTCTCCGACAGTTCTGACGCTAGCGTAGAAACACAAGGTGTTTCCGACGACAGTGATTTTATTGTTAGTGATGATGATGAAGATCTCTCTGAGAGTGATTTTATTGACAGTGACAACGACGACGATGATAGCACTGTCAGCGACATCATCATCAATGACAGCACTGTCATGATAAATTATATTAAATGAACGCGAATAACATAGCAAATGTATCAGCACGTGAAATGTTCCATCGTTGACAAAAGCGCGCTTGAAGAATTCATCCGAAAATTATTTACCGGAAACGATTTACCGGGTTATGTTAAAATAATCATCGATAAGTACGGCAATGATGATTTTTTACTGACAGATTTTCAGCTGAAGCAATTCCGCGAAAACAATATCACGATGATTAATTGTGACGCAGACCAAATCCTCAATGTTGTTCACTCGTGCATTTCACGGGATCATCTCGATAAGATACTGCAGTGAAAATCCTTTAGGATTTTTAAAAATGTCTTTGAAAATATTTTACTTTGTATATATTTTTTTTACCACTGACAATTTCGCTGATTTTCATAGGGGTATTTGCTAGTAAAAACCAACGAAACAGACCAAAGTCATAGATTTGATAGGGTAATTGCTAGTAAAAATCAGAGAAATCGTCCAAAGTCACAGATTTGATAGGGTATTTGCTAGTAAAAAGCAGAGAAATCGTCCAAAGTCACGGATTTGATAGGGTAATTGCTGGTAAAAACCAACGAAATTGTCCATTTTCCTCGATTTGATAGGGTAATTGCTATCAAAACCAGTGAAAATCATGCAGTTTGTATAAATTTCATATAATAATTATTTCCTCTGCGGGATTTTATTTTTTATTATAGTATTTTTCTGCAACAGACCAAAGTACTCATTTCATAGGGGTATTTGCTAGTAAAAACCAACGAAATTGTCCATTTCACTGGTTTTGATAGGGTAATTGCTAGTAAAAATTAACAAAACAGACCAAAGTCACGGATTTGATAGGGTAATTGCTAGTAAAAATTAACAAAACAGACCAAAGTCACGGATTTGATAGGGTATTTTGCTATGAAAATCAACAACCGCGGACAGTTGCAGAATTTTATTATAATATAATTTTTTTCAGTGACAGTTTTCGCTGGTATTTGCTAGTAACAACCAGAAAAATCGGACAATTGCATAATTTACGCAGTAAAAAAAAAGTAATATTTTTTTTACTTTCGATTTCACTTCCAAGTAAAATGCAATCAAGGTGAGTTATTTACTTCCTCGTCAGTGACGAAGTCAGCGGACATACAATGTTTCAATTTTCTGACCCGATTATTTATTATCTTCTTTGTTTCATACTCAGCTGCCAGTCCCAGCCTGATCTTTTCGATTGCACGAGACAGTGAAACAAATTCATTTATTTGTGTCTCCGCTACGCTGGCCAGTGATTTATACAAATTATTTTGGATCATCTTTATGAATCGATATTGAGCAGGAAGAATATAACGCCCTGCGCATTTAGCTTCGTATAATGATTCAAAATCCGGCAGAATAGTTTCAACATTTAGTAATATATTAAATCCTTGTTTTTCTAATTTTTTAATAGCATCAATCACATTATTGATATTTTCTCGATTCATATTTATATATATTTTTATATATTTAAAATAAAAAACATCACATCTCCTTGAGCTTCTAGCTTATCATATGATAGGCTACCAAACTCAGGAGCGGAAACACTACCCCCATATGAGCTCCTAAACTGCCAAATAACAGTCTAGAAAGCCCAGAAGGTGTGTTTGCGAACGACGAGACATTCCCCATTTGTGAACCCCCTAGCTTACCATTTGATATGCTAGCAAGGTTTATATAGGGACAACACATAACATGTAGTATTTACATCTGTAAAGCTTCTAAATTGCCACCGCATTTTAGCAAGCTTACACAGTAGTATAACTTAATTCTAACTTATCTTAAGACGGCACCAACACATAGTATTTACATCTGTAAAGCTTCTAAATTGCCACCGCATTTTAGCAAGCTTACACAGTAGTATAACTTAATTCTAACTTATCTTAAGACGGTACAAGCACATAATATTTACAATATTTACAGTAGAAGCTATTTACAGCAGTTGTATTTACAGCAGTAGAAGCTATTTACAGCAGTTGTATTTACAGCAGTAGAAGCTATTTACAGCAGTTGTATTTACAGCAGGGACGGTACAAACATACAACAGAGACAGTGCGGGGTTATATTCTACGTCCAACAAGTTGCACACCCACCCCCGAAAATCAGTCCCGTTTGGGGTAAAAGATCACCCTTGACGGGGGTGATAACGGAGAAAGTTGTGCAACTTCGTTGGGGTTCGACCCCCCCATCTATTATAAAAACCCTATAAATCGGGCCCGTCGACAGTATGTCCGTAACGAGGATTCGAACATGGCATTTGATAGCGTCGGGACGAAAGTCAAACGCGTTACCACTGTGCCACTTTCCAATCTGATAATATAGGATTTAAAAATTATTATATACTGATCTACCTGTGAAATTTATACAGGTAGTTATTTACTTCCTTGTGCAGAAAATCGTCAGCTCGCTGTGTTACCTATAAAATACCTGTAGCGGTAAGTTAACAAATTTTGAATTGAAACACTGAATTTAAGCTCTGATTTATGAAAATACTGACAAATGCGAGACTGTATACAGTTAAAAAAATACCGCACTGGATAAATTTACCTGTAAATGCGGAAGTGTTATAGCGCGCTGTCATCCTTGACGCTGTCAAGGTGACAACGGGGAAATAATTGTATCATTGACTTTTCACACAGTCACTGCAGAGTTATCTCCGCTGGAAAATTCTCTCTCGATTACAGTAAATTACCTAACAATAACGAAATATAATTTTCTGATTATTATATGTTTTTGACAACGCGGATTTGGTAATATTTTCTGCAACTTTTCGTACTGAGGATTCACAAATACCAAAATACTTGCCAGCTGAGGTCATTGAGCGAAATATTATTTCTTCACTTGTATTTAAGTTTATGGAAACAACTGCCCTAGACTCTCTCTTCCCCCCAGTATTACCAGCTTTATAATTTTCGCTCTGCGTCACAGCTCTCAAATTGGATAAATTATTATTAAATTTCTGTCCATCAATGTGATCAATTACAAGACCGTCTTTGATTATCCCAAAGAAACTCTCGTACACAACCCTGTGAATAAGAAGAGTTTTTTTTTTTCCAACAATAAGTATTAAATAACCAGCATTATTAACAACACCAACTGGTTTTTTCCGCCTACAGTGTCTCACTATTCCCTCGCGAGATGCTTCGTAATTCTTAATGATAGGATGCCGAAAAAATTCTTGGCTCATTATATATAATATATTTGTCTAATTTATAATTTGTCTGAAAACCTAGTTATATAATCACTTTCGGATTTTAGCGCGTCTCCGTTATTTTTTTATTGTAATATCGCTTGAGTTCACGGTATCGTTTCCCCCCGCACCCCGCACATAATTGTGTTTTACCTCTGACACCAATGCCACATCGCAGGCAGGGAATAGGTCCTGTCCTCCCTCGTTTGATGCTCTGTATGTGTTCACCGAAGAATTCCTTTCTGCAGGACTTACCACAGACTGTTACAGATCCAACCTTTAACCACTTGCAATTGTTCATTGTATATATAATATTTTCTTATTTAAATATTTGTCTTAAATATAATATGACAGTGTTTTCGAAATTATCCACAGTTGGCGCCGGGAGATTCGATCTTGACAGGCTAAAAAGGGATCCACGACGACGGCATCTAACTGATCTGTTTAATATTATCAACGAGGGTAAAAAAGAATTCCACGACGACGGCGCATCTCATGTATGGTCGACATTTAAAATTATCCGCGATATTAACAAGGTCAATATCATTGACGAACTCTTCTTCGGTGATGAGGTCATCATCGATGCTACAATGACTGATGCCTGAGCAAAAACAATTATTGATTATATTGATTTTCATCAACGTAACCAGAAATATTTTTTCAGAATAAAATTTATTGTGCAAATAGATTCCGATGAGTGGATTATCCGTGACAAACTCGACCCTGTTGTTGCTAACGGAAAGACAATTCTGTTAAGTAGCAATTCCAAACCAGGAATGCTGACCGGGATTGATAAACCATATTACGCTCGAGCGTATCCTGTAACCGCAGTCATTTATGGAATATATCCGGTAAAAAAAACAAAAATTGATAAACTCACCCCGATGAAAACTTCGACGGTGTTGAATTGTGTAGCCGAGCGAGTAATGGAACATTTTAAAAACGCAAAACGAGGGAATGGTTTAACCGACCTGCGACGTGAAAAAATAACATCATGGGGTTAATCGGTTAAGGATACCGGGTCAACAATAAATGATGTTGCTGTGTTATCAAGTAACTTAAAATGCTCAATAACAGTAAAAACACTAACCGGAGAAATATTATACAGTTCGAAGCATTATAAAAAATCAGGAACACCGATTGAAATTATTGATCATAATTCGCACGCGTGGACTGATGCGGTTACAATATTCCCACGAGATCGTGTTGTCAAATTTTATCGCGGAAACATATACGAGGTTATTTACGCGCTGAGTAAAACCAACCCTGTGTCAGTGTGGTTATTTAGGAGCTCTGAAGATGGCGACTATGATCAATTTGTGAGACCGAACGGAGAATTATACAGAACAGAATCGTTGCACCAGGAAATGAAAAAACTCGCAAAAACGTATATGAGAAATGCTAGCGATGAGCAGTTATTGGTTAATTGTTTTACAGTTCCAAGTGTTGCCGCTCACGCCGCCAGAGAAAGAAATTCGTGGAGACCAACCCGAAGTCAGTTTCTTTCGGATATACAATTAAGTTGTGTCGAGTATGGACACGGCGGGTTATGGAATACCCGATATGACTACCGGGATATGATTTCCGTGGATATGATTGCCTGCTACCCAGGAAGCTTTCTCGGGAACGGCGAGTGCCTCGAATACTTTGCGCGGTTTGGACACCCCACGAACTCGATGACACGAGTCGCCGTAAACGGCAGTTTACCCGACGCTGACGTGACAGGATTTGCTCGTGTGACTTCGTTTGTATTCACCACGGGACTTCATCCAATTTGTTATGTTTGGTTTGGCAGACACTTCGTCGAAAAGCGCTGGGTACCAATAGTGTTATTGCGATAAATGCTTGACAGCGGCATACTGGTATCGTTGACCGTCAGTGAAGCAATCATATGTTATAGACCGCAGACATCAGTTTGGTTGCCAACACCAGAACGTGTAACTCTCGAAGAAGTTATCGAAGAATGGACACAAGCACGTCCAGAAACTCCTCTTGATGCTATCCGCGAAGGAGCTCCTGAAATTCTCAAGATTAAACTCAAAAACAGTGAAAGTACAGCGAAAGATCTCGGACGAAGAATAATCGGTAAATTTACTCAGGGTGCAGCATTTGGTCTTAAAATGCATCACTCGCGGTTGATTATCGATGAAGCTAACCCTGACGCGGTTGCCAGAGACATATTTTGTAACAGGGAGGATGTGTTCTTGTCCGACAGGAAAAAGTTGGGCACAATTGTAAGTTATATCGACGGAGAATCGCCTCAATACACACATTTGAGATCTTCAATGCTGGCTTATGTTTCTATAAATTTGTTATCGATGGTAAATCGATTTCCAGACACCGCAGTCAGAGTTGCCACGGATTCATTTTATATTGATAAAAAATATTCAGAATCACTGACCGATATAATGAAATTCTGCGGCGGAGATGGATGGAGTTCGTGGAGAATAAAAGCGGAGATGTTACACGAGTATTGTGAATCCGCTGATGTTGCAATCGAGGATAATTATTATAAATCCGAGATGCCAGAAATATCTTCCGCACCGTCTGTATATGATCCAATCACTAGACACAAAACCGTTTATTTAAACGGGCCGGGTGGGTCTGGTAAAACAACTCGAGCGATTGAATTATTTAAAAAATCGGATATGATTGTGCTAACACCTACACACAGGCTTGCCAGGGAGATGAAACAGCGAGGAGTCAATTCTTGTACTTATCACAGCTTTTTCAAATATAGCGGCGGTGTGTGGACGTCAGATCGAATGGGAACAAAATATATCAATGATATAATAATTTGGGATGAGATATGTACGGTGCCGCTGAAAACGTTAAAAACATTTCTTGATTGGCTGTTAACGAAAAATACTGTAGTGATTATGTGAGGCGATCACGGTCAACCACCTCCGTTTGTCGGCGCATCTCCGCATGATTGGCTGAGGAATTTTGTTGATTATTACGAAGAAGTGTCTGATGATTACCGAGCACTTGATGCAACGCTGAAAGAATTTAAAACATTAATCAGGCTACAACCGAATAAAATTCAATGTGAAATTATGCGCGAGATGATTCCTGAAACTTCAATGAGTGACTTTTTACGCGTGTGGAAACCAGACGATTTGATAGTGGCAAGTAGAAAGATAGTCAGAGACACACTTCAACAACAGCTATTTCAATTACAACAAGAAAAGTTTCCAATGCTGCCAACGCCGTTATGTTATAGACAAGCTGATACGCGGTTACAGAATATAGATGTTGATATTCCAGGAAAGACAGAGAAACAGAATTTAGTACTGAATGGTATTGTGCTAGTTGACATCGATGCTGTCAAAGACGCACTAAAAATGAATAAATCCCCTTGGACGCTAGGATACGCAATGACCATTCATTGTTCTCAAGGACTGACTATTTCAGATACAACTGTCTGGATCGTTGATGATCGAATCGAATGGTCAAACTTAGTCTACTTAGCTGTGTCCAGAGTCAGAAGAATGTCTCAACTGCGAAGAATTGTCTTGGATGAATCAAACGCTGATAAAATTAATAATGAAGACAACAGCGATGGTGATGTAATAAGAAAAAAATTAGCCGGTTACAAACAGAGTGACAAAAAAAGTAATCGCGATTTTGATCTTGATGTTGAATTTATTAACGCGTTGAAACAACAGCAGAATAATCACTGTGCGAGTTGTAATTGCATAATGCTATGGCAGTATTCGAATAAAAATTCAAGACAATTTACCGTAGATAGAAAAGATAACAGTCGCGGTCATACACGTGATAATATCATGTTGACCTGTCTTGAGTGTACTCGACGTAGAGGCGCCAGCGCTAGTTAAGTGATCGAAATCACTTCAGTGATTTGGGTGGTAATTGTGTGTCCTCGGGAATTACCTGAAGTTGTTCACGTGTGAATCCGCGTTGAGGGGCAGTTGAATCTAATCTATAGATTGCTGGTCTGCCAGTGGATCTTGTCACGGTGGGTATCTTATGTGTGGTAACACTCCAAATGGGATCAGTCGCTCTTCGTTTACCACCTTCAAGTTCGCCTGGTTCATATAAATATCTAACTGTGACATTACCCAGTATCGGCTGTGCTGAAGAATCACGTCGTACGGGTATATTTTTTTTCGTGATCGCGATGGCAGGTTTCATGTTGGTGGTTAGGGTAATTTCCTTATTTAGCGCAGTTATCACACTTGGTAATCTTGCAACCCATTCGCGCGATCTCGCATCTTGAATGAATTCCTTCGCGTATTGATATCCAAATAACCGCTCAGCAAGTGTTCGATTGAATCTCTCAACAATTGCCTGATCACGATGAATTTCAATGTGTCCTCGTCTGATGGTGACGTTATGTTGCTTCATCAACGATGATACTGCACCTTGAAATTCTTTGCCAGGATCAACTTGTAATAAATTTGGCCATCGTAGAGGTCCTTGCCGATAAATTCTTTCAAACGCAGAAGCAATCTCAGATGCTGTTTTAGTTGTTAACGGTTCCGCATCTTTGTATCTACTGGCAACATCGACTATGGTTAACGCGTACTTGTATGTGCGTCTTCGGATAGTATCATGTGGCAGAAATAATATATCAGCTTGATGAACCTCATTTGGTACACTAACATCGAAATGCGTGAAGTGAATTTGTTTAGGGCGTGGTAGATAAATTTTCCATATTGCCTGTCGGGATAACCAATTTTTGGCAGTAACTGCTGTAACTTTTGCTGCTTCAGCGAGTTTACTAATTGCCGCGTTACCTCTCCAGTATCCGCTTGGGGAATAATAAATCGACTCCATTGGAAATGCTTGCATTTCTATTAATTACCCAGCGCCTAATACAAGTTTAGATTTCATTGCAGTTTTTACTAACCAGGATGCTAACCTCTCCTTGAAAGATTTATCAGGGATGGCATTTAACGCGTGAATTAATTTCACATCCGCGAGATGGCGCTGTTGTAAATCCTTGCTTCGGTAAGCTACATCATGAGCATGACACGCCTTATCAATAGCGTTTATCGGATACTCACCGGGTTTTGGTTGATCCTGAGCATCAAGTCTGATATCAAGTCGGGTTCCTGGACCACAGTAATTATATCCTGGAAGATGTTTTTCTCCTGGGTATTTAGCCCACGGTGTTCCTGGCAGCGCTGTTAATTTGGCTGCGATGTCACCGCCTCGTTTTTTTTATAAATCTATTTTTTTTTATACCGCATCGTTCACACTTGCCTGTGAGCGCTTGTCGATTATTTTTTGTTGTAATTGTTGTTGTATCCCCAGTTGGGGTATGTGCTCGGCATTTCACACAATATAAATCCATATTTATTTTATGATATATCAAATGGAAATCACTGACTTTTCCACGACAAAGCGACGAGAGCCAATCAAACATAACTCAGTGCTACCAAATTCTATTCGAATGATTATTATAGGTCCATCTGGGTCGGGTAAGACACAGTTGTTACTTAATTTAATAATGAAGTGGATGAAGTGGGATAAATTATATTTGATAGTCCCGTGTGTGGACGATCAGCGGTGTTATCAGGTATTAAAAGATTTTAACGAAAGTGCAAAATCGATAAACGACGAAGATGTTATTGATTTTATAACTGATATCAATGAAGCACCGAGTATCGATGATATTGATGGGAGTATTAATAATTTAGTTGTGTACGATGATATCATGCTGGACAAACAATCAAACCCTGCCAGGATATTTTCACGTGGCAGGCATAAAAACACCGATGCGATTTATGTAACTCAACGTTATACACAAATTCCGAAAGTGATCAAAGATAACTGTAACGTTCTTGCAGTGTTTAACGGAGTTGACGCACACACGTTACAAAATATTCATCGAACTTGGTGCGGCGGTGACATGGACATCAATAAATTCAGAAATTTCTTTAGTCGTGCTCAGGCAAAACCACACGGATTTGTAACGATAAATTTACATGATCCTCGGACACGGTATCGAGTTGGGTTAGATACAATTTTTAACTAAAAATCCTAAAATATTTACATTTTTAGCAGCAGAGAGACTGAGCCACCAAGTGTTTCGTCTAGCAGACCCCGGAGTCAAGAAATATTTTTATAGTGAGTTATTTTTCATGAAATAACTCTTCTAGTCAGCAGAGAAGAGTTATTTATCAGTTTTCTGAATAGAGGGTTTATTTTGTGAAATAAGATCTATCAGAAATGTTTTCGATGGGGGTACTTTTTGTCCGAAAACTTGGTGGGCTCAGTCTCTCTGCTGCTTCCTGACACCAGGCCGACCAGTCCTAAAACTAACCTCTTAATGCTGAGTGCCAAGCGAGGCAGCTAATAGTACCATTTTTATAAGCTTTGGTATGACTCAGCTGGGGATAGAACCCATGACCTCCCGCATCATAGGCAGACGTTCTAACCCATCCAGGAGGTAACACTATAATTATTCAAGATATCCACTACGACAGACATACTTTAAGTCAGATCAGCACCATTTTAAATTGGAACCAACTATCAAAGTCTTCTGGAGAAAACCACATTTTGACACAATTTTCCAGAGAAGTAGCAATAGGATTTTCAAGATGGCTGCTATGGTGCCCTATTTTCATTTAACACTAACCAGACGTTTAGTGAAAACCATGTTGATACGACCATCTGTTCAGGAACTGTAGCAGTGACAAGATTTTAAGATGGCTCTTGTTGTGGTCATACGGGATGTCAAAGCAGCATCATTTTCATCTATATATGAAAACTCACACGTTTGTACATTATATAATATAACTCTTGTTTTAATTAGTTAATAAACACTCTGCAAAAATATCTTCATGATCAAAACATATACGGACAATATTTTTATTATGATAATTTTTTTTTTCTGATATATTTTATTTTCTCTAAATTTTGTTACAATTTCTTTTTTTTCATGAAAATGAGTCAAAATTCATCCATTTTAGTCATTTTTATGAAGGAAAATCTATTAGATTTCATAATTCTTGAGGGTTAGATCCCCAGTGATTCTCTGATTGGTTTATCGATAAATCGATAATCTTTCAAAACATTATTTTATAACACACCTAAAAATGATGTTTTTCATGTGTTTTTGTGAGTTTTTTGACTGATCTTTGAGTTAAAAAAGAGAATTTATCGAAAAATAGTCAAAACTAATTAGAGAATAGCTGGGGTTTTCACCCTCAAGTATTACGAAATCTGATAGATTGTCTTCAACAACTTTATATAATAAAAAAAAGATTTTACGTTTAACGTTATATTTAAAAATATTCCACGCAGGTCAATTAAGTGTCCAGTCTGGTAAGTGCGTTTGAAATTTATTCTTGATAATAAATTGTTATTACATCGTAGATAAACAGGACAGATTGGTTCTTTTACGATTGAATATTCAGGAGGTACTTGCGGTGTAAAAGTTAACGGAATATATCCTTGCTGAGGTTTATTTGATTTTTCAAGATCTATTTAATAACTACCATCAATTACATCGCATATTAGATTGACTGCAATAGTTGAAGTCATATTAACGATTCCTGGTGAAATATGATGACCTTCACCATACTCATTATTATTGTGTATTAGAAGAGATGCTGGTGGGGCTATTTTTTCCATGATTCAACGATTTTAGGAAAGTTTTCGTTGATAATTGTTTTTAGTTCCTCTTTATTAAATTTTGGTACTACAAATGTACTATCACCAGGTCCTTGGTATTCTTTTCCTTTTATTTTCTAATGATTCATAAATGGTTTTCTAGGGCGGGGGAAAGAAATAACATGGTTAAATACTTCCTTAATGAAAGTGTCATTAACATGATCATAATATGATTCTAATTGATTTAGATGTTGTACAGTTTCAATGATTTGTTGTTTTATATCATCATTATAACGTTGTGATAACGACAAAAACAGATTTTGTGTTTTGTCGATTGATTGTTTGAGTTCAGAATAATGTAGTCGGAATACATTTAATGAACTTCCAAATACCTTATTTCGCCACTAAAACTATAACTATTGTATCGATCATTAGTTCCATTCTACGGAAACATATTTCGATATTTTGGAGTTGTTATTAAAAAAATTCGTTAGTGGAAAAATCATCTCATTTTTGTTCTTATGGTCCATGATACTTTGGTGAAATTTCTGGCCAACCTAAAATAGATATAATTGATGATTGTTAAATATCTACAAAGTAATCTGGAGAATATATTTCAATTGCAGCCGATAACTTTGGTTTGTGAACTGTTATAGCTATTTTTGCTTCTTTTGAGGTTGTAGATTTGATTTTGCGCTGAATTTCGTCATTGCTTTGCTCGATTTGATAATTACCTGTAGGAATAGAAACAACTAACCAGTCTGGTTTTCCATCATTATCATTTTTATTTGCAAATGCAAGCGAATATTACTCTCCGGTAATCCACCGAATGATTTTGATCTGATATTTTGGCCAGTTGTAATATACTCGGATTAGTGCTAGTGCGATTTCTTTCACTGGAATTGCAGCTGGAAGGTTAATACTAAATTCTGGATTAGTTGATCTCACTGATATCATTGTTGTTATTGAAGAGTTGTGTTCGTTACGATTTGTTGAAGTAGCCTGCCTGACGATGTCAGTGGAGTCGACATTATTATTTAAATTCCAATTTTCTAAATCAATCAGTCATTGCTTCCTTGTAAATTTTGAAAATCTCCGTAAACTCCCAATCTGATATTTTCCCATCACTAAGACTTGTTGAGGAAAATTTGGAGTATGCGAACGTCATTGTGTCTAATTTTATTATATAATCATGCAAATTTGCATATGTGCACTTGCATATTGTGTTTGGCAACGATATTAAGAATACCGACAATCGTTGTTGCAGCTGAAACACAAATTTTTACAACTGCTGGTGCCATCACTAGTGATGGTGTTATTGCTGATAATAATACGCCGGTTCCAGCAATAACAGCAGACGATGAATAAACAATTATATCAACAACATACACACACACGTCTGCGATATTTCTTTACTTTTACTATAGATTCGTCAACTATATTTTTTTTCTTGCCATTCACGTGCTTGATTATATCTATAATGTTGAACGTTGATCGGAAGCTCATCATTTAATTAGGTGGGAATTTAGCTACTAATTCAATGCACCAATAGTAAATTAAGCAGAGCTTTGTTTCTTCGGGTTCCACAGTAAATGTTTCCTCGTCGTTTTGATGTAACATGACTAACATAGATCCACCTGACGAAGTTAGTGGATAACGCAATTAAATCGTGGTAGATATTATAAATGTTGCAACACCGATTACTGAGATCCTGTGCATACCGGTAGCCTCAGCGCGATGTTTAATGGTTTTATTGAGTGGTGACCATAATGCATACGAGTGTTCATAAACATATTTACTTGAGCGTCATATTCGGCCCACAGCGTGGATTATTTAGTATCTACTGTATAATAGTCCTTGTAATAAAATTCGTCTACATACTTTTATGTTGCGGCATCTTCATCAAATGTTGGATCCCTCAAACGACTATTTTATTTCCATTCATGCTGAGTTCCCCTGTCATTATATCACCGGTGGATCGCAAACGATTGTCAACGCTTTTTGCAATTTCATTTCTAATAGTTGCGATTGATATGCTTGAGTCTCTGAGTTTAACGTCATTAGTAAATACCGGAATGTTATTCCTTAGTAGCACCAAGAAGTCTACGAAATATATCATTCCATTTGATGTTGTTCGTCTTTAAAACACCGTATTTATCCGAAAAAAAAACAACAACTTCATCTCGATCAACTCCAGAGAGGCTCATAATAGCGTCAAGTTCATCTTTATTGCGTAATTTGATAAATCAATATTATCTTTTTATTCTTGTCCTTAATGGTACCAATAAGAGAAGATCTCCCATAAATATCAACCATTATACTTTGAGATATGTTTCAAACGGCTATGTTACTTGTACACTCGTGCACGACTTTAAGAGGTGCATCGAAAGATTTTGATATAGTGTCAAGTACAGCAATTACTTCACGACCACATATTGGTGGATCTGTCATTGTTTGTGTTGGTAATGTTGAATAACAGACTGGAATATTTTTATTGTGTTTATATCTTTAAAAATTCAATTGGTGGTGCCAGCCCATACGAATCAAAATAAAGAATTCCACGTGGATCAATTGCGTATGCAACCCAGCGAGTTCCTGGACCAGAACCGTTATCAAGATTAATAATTCCTATTTCAAAACTGTTTGGTTTGAAGGGTAACTAACTGATCACGCATAAAAACATTTTTTATATTTAATTTTTAGCAGCATCGAGTCAATCAAAATTTGACATAGGCACAATTAGCGAAGTGTTCCTGAAAGTCGCATACCTTTTCCGATTTGACATGGGGTTCCTGGTAATCTTAGACCCCTTCTCTTTTAATATCCATATCCTATTATTTTATCAACAAGCATACTACCAACCTTTGCGCCAGTACCACTTAAAACACCAAGTGCATCTTTTTTTGCAATAGTTGGAGCTGCAGCAGCTATAAACACCGGTAAAGCTGAAAAAAGTGGAAATATACCCCCCCCCCCCCGTTTTAATTGAGTCTTTCATGGAACCGATGAAAGATGAAGTTGAACTCCGTTTTTTTTATTGTAAATGCCTTATTAAAATGTTTAAGTTGAGTCTTGGTTAATGATAATTTGCTTGGACCACCACTAGAAATTTGATATTGTTGTTCCTGATTTACTTGAACGTTTTGATTGTAATTTTTTCACCTGATCAGACGGCGGAGTGACATTAACGTGACTATACGACATTTTTATAATATGATAAGTGATTTAATTACATGTTTTCTACTGGTGCGTCAAAAACTCTCATTCTTCCATCAGCACCTTTAAGTAACATTGATTTGTCGCTGAGAATAACTGATATTGCTCTATACTCTGGATTAGCTCCTCTACTTATGGGAGCTCGGAAATGTATATCAACGACAGATTGTCTAGATAAATCAAGATGTTCCAAAGAAAAGTAAAATATTTTATATAATTTTGTAAAATCTAACTGTGATATTTGTAAACCAGTATCTATATTTTGATCACGTTTTATAAATTTCATTAAATGATCATCTTCACGTGCTACATGACTTTGATCAAAATTCAATAAAATATCATCAGATGGTTCTTGATGTCCGTTTATCCTTAGGGAAACTACACTAGCTCCAGGTTTGTCAAATATCATTGGACTGTGTTCTTGAGAGTTTAGTCGTACAGGTTTTTGTAAAGCAGTAAATATATGTCGTGTTACAGAAACACGTTGCTGTGATGCTATATGCCATTTAAAAATGAAACTATTAGTGTTACTTAGATACTGTAATCATGATAACAATGATTTAACGCTCTGATCCAGGAAAGAAAGTAATTTTTATTCTTCGGCAACCGTTGGAGTCATTATTTGCATCCACAGTGATCGTTTTGTCAGAATTACTTTACCAATATCAGCAGCACCACTAGGAGTGCGCAAGATTGCATCATCGTCAGTAGTCTTTCTTACAAGTACAATGGCATGTTTAACTCCAAAAATTACTTTTCTAACATTTCTGCAAAATCCAAAGATATGGGATAATGGAATTGCACATGAAAATCTTCTACGTTTATTAACGAATACTGATAAACGCGTTACAAATCCTAGATTATAATTTGGATTGACAGACTGTAACATCATGAATCCTGCGAATGGTCGTGCTATCGCTCCAGGTTGTTGTACATTAGACGCAGCATTTTGTTCTATTTGTACCAAAAGATGAGGTCTATGGTCAGGATGGTCATTAATGTCTTTTGAAAACATCACTGATGGGTCAGCTGATCTTCTATAATGATCTTAATATCTTGCTAGACCTAATATCGCTGTAGCAACATCAAAGTCCTTTTGAATCGTTTCAATATGTCTTCCGTCGGTCAAACATGTAGCACTGTCAATATACGCCATAATATCGATATTAACAAAACCCATTCTAGAACCATCCGCAAATTCAGTATTATTTGTTTTTAGCAATTCTCCTTCTAATTCAATAAACGCTTCAGCGGGCAGGAAATATCTACTTGTATCCAGAATTTGTAATTCGATTCGTCTACGCTGATTTGGTTGTCTTGCTTCATAAGAATAAAATTGATAATCGCATATCGATTCATCTTTGAAAATCGGTGCGTCCATGTCGAATGACGGATCAGATATACGTTTAAACATTTTATTATTTTTATCCTCGTCTAAAAGGAAGACCAATTACTGCTATTAAATTTGCAATCATACTTCTTTCTGCTTCACCAGCCAACTCTGATAGTTCTTGATTTGCGAAATGATTTATTATTTTAGTGACATTTGCAGGCATAAATTCAGTGCTGGGTAACTTTTCTTGCTGCGGTTTTCTTCGTACTAAGCGAGCTAATCTATCCTTGATCGATGAAAATGCTTTACCAGCAATATTACCAACATCACTAATACCTTTATCACGAACAGCCTGAATAGCTTTCATCCCTAATTATTTTACAATCAGCATTGCTTTTGGAGCTATCCTTTTGAATAAAGCCATAAAAACATCATCGAGTCCATCTCCGTAAATCGCTTCGTAGGTTGGTAATCGTGTGTTTGCTGCTCTAAACGTTACTGGTCCACGTTGTGCATTGTCTATAATCATTTTCAAATTACACGTCGATTACTTAGTTGTTTTTTCAAGTAGCTGTGATAATCATCAGCAATTTCATCAATGAGTGATCGATAAATGTTCCATAACACCACCTGTAAATAATCTTCGACAAATATCCGATAATTTATTAATAATTTCCGGTGAATTATTTCCTGCACGTTTTCCTCCAATTATAATTTCTAATATATCTACATCAGAAAGAATATTGTTAGGGCAAGAAATAAGACCACTTCTTTGTGGAATAGTTGAGTAAAATCCACTTCTAGTAGCACCGGAGGTATGTCAGTTTCTACATCATAAAATTCTTCTTCAAATGGTTTTGTTAACTAATCAAAAATATCTTTTTCCTTTTGTTTTTTACTTCACGTTTAAAACCATTATCTTTGACAGGTTTATTGGCAGATATGGAATATACATCTTTAACCCAATCATCTTCACTCTTGCAAGAATCAATATATCTGAATCTTACATACATGTTTGACATCAAGATACAGTTAAAACCTTGAGACCTAAATTTATTTTTAATATCAATTATTTCTGACTCTTTTTGTTTAAGAGATTTGGTGTTGTGGTGGAGGAAGTCAAAAAGAAGGTTCATGCTGGGGAGATTGTGATATGGAAGGTTTTTTGTTGAGAAAGTTGTTCCTTTTATATTATCATAAAGTCTTTTTATTTCACTAACACAACTTCTATATTTTAGATCATCATCTCTAGCTTGTTTTTTTTGTAATATATACAATATACCACTTACAGAAATTATCATCGTTCACAGTAGCATATTTAGGTTTTAAAAATTTACTTTTATCAAAAAGAGCATAAAGTGTCACCCTAGGCAAATCGATCTTTTTAATTTCTTTAAGTTGTTCAATAACACTTTTCTTATATCTTTTAATCAACTCAACATCTTCTTTTTCTACTTTAGGTTTGGGTGCAAGATTCTTTGTATCAGTAATACCTTCAAGTATTTCTTCAACTTTGTCAGGAGGAGGAGCAGCAACTATTGTTTTCTCAGTATATTTAGGAATCTGTTTTAACGTTGGACGAAGACTTTCAGTAACTGATCCAGCTTTTTCACATACTTCTGTAATAGGTTTGAATATCTTCAGCAAATTCTACCTGAGATGTTTGACGTTATTGACGTTTTCGTCTAAGAGAATCACGATCAGGAAGAATTTTTTTGATTGCTTCAGATCTTTCTCGAGCTTATCTAGCTGTATAAGATTCCGTACCCGGTGTCATTACTGATATATAAATAATGGTCATTTATAGCAGCAGATTTTCCTCGACCTTAATTAAACGTCATGTTGGTAAACAGAAACGCACATACAAATTTCGGCAAAACTAAAGTAACAAAATAAAAAAAAATAACCCAGTTAGAGAAATTTTTGGTAAGTTAGAGGCTTTGGTTAGGCATTATTCACCTTATTTATTTTTCGCATGAGGTTTTAGTTTTCATAAATGACGTTAAGCAAAAGGTCTGTTTGCCCTCTCTCTGCTGTATTTAAGGAAGAGTTGATAGAGTAATCCGCAGAAAATAATGTCAGATTGATTTTACTATCATCATCATTATTATCATCGTCATAATTATCGTTATTTAATGATGTTTCTGAAGCAAAACTTCAGTAATGTCAGGGACCGACCGTTTACTTGCCTGAGGGCTTTATGTTTTGAAAGGAAAATGCGACTCTCAAATAGCTTGAAAAAAAGTATTCTTTGATTTGTAAAAAAAATCTAATTCCTTCATAATATGTTGGAATTTGTTTATCTTCAGATAAAGGGAAAACACCATATCGTCGCCTGTTCATTAAATAGGCAGTTCCTTGCTCTCGCTAATTAGTCAAAATTGAATGGACACGAATTCCTTAATTTAGGTTAATACTATGAAGAAATTACAATAGAAACAATAGAAATATAATGCCTATCTTTTCAACTTAACAATTTGGCTCCTGTTTTATAAAAGATTTTATAAAGATTTTTCAGTTTCTTTTGTAAGCTATCAGGCGATTTGAAACCTGTTCACTGGTTAAACGGGTTCATTTTGAGGCAGGATATCGTGGAGATTGATTTGCATTCATAAAATAATCCTGGCATCAGATAATAAATCTCCGGGTTAAACTGGCACGTGGCTACATTATTCCTTTGCCAATTTCCGAATAATCGTCGCCAAATTTATTTAATTCCAGTTTTCATTATATATGCTGTAGATGATAACGTAGAGCAAATCGTCCATTGGCATGACATCTGCGGGCGTAGATAAGATGTTCCTTTTCCACGAATGATTTACTCTTCATCAGAGATATACATAATATTAAAAACTGAACATATATGTATTATAGACACGCTTCTATTACACAAAATGGATGGATCATTGTGTATGATGTAACGAATAAATGCATCTTCTCTAGCGAGACTGACCAGATTGTAGTAGTGAGTATAAAGCGGGTCACTGACCCAAACCGCTATTATTTTATTAGGAGGATCATATAATCTTTCCAATAGACCCGAGCTAGCAATACAAATACGAAACCAACTTTGTTGGGGCAACAACGTCGATTTTATTATCGATTACTTAACTCGAGGACCTATAAAGGAAATCACCATCGTCGTTTACTATTCCTTTTTTAAACACTCACACAAATTGTACTGTCATAACCCATCTACAAACTCCACCTTGCTAAAATCAACATTATACTTTGATATCCTAACGCGAATGAGTTAATGCCGTCAGAAAAATATCGCTTGTCATCAACATTACACAGACCATATTTTATGATATCAGTCTCAGTTTTATGGCGATTAGATTTTATTGTCATCATCTCAACATAACTTGAATAGAGCAGCCTTATAATTATCGAATCCTATCACCTTACCTACTAAATATATTTTGATGCCTTTGACTCGTTTTTTAACGTTATTATCATCTAGTGTTAAGCAATGCATTTTGCATCGCAATCCCAATGAACTCGACGATAGGGTCAAAATTTGTTTCATCCTTAAACTTTCCTAGTGATATTGTCACAGTGAAATCCGCTTTTTTGTTGTTGTTTTTTTTTTTTTGTTGAAAATCTGAAAGATCAAATAATTCTCAGCTATAATAAAACTCTTGATAAATATCATCAGATTCTATCTTGTACATTCGGTCGGTATTTGTTAATAATAGCTCTGCCCCAGGCCACGTAACCGTAAACGAAATCGTAGTGAAACCAGTACATTACCTTTTTAAATCTTTTAAGTATTGGCATACCGACATAAAGTGGCTTATTCAACTTTAAGTTTGTCTTTCGTCTTTGAAACGCTACATAATTTTCATTACATATTTTCATAATGAGAAAATCATCAGATACAACAAGTTTATTACTAAGTCCCATGTTATTAACGACCCCAATACTCATTGGCTTTCTGATATTTGATTAAGTCTTGCCAACGACCTTGATATTTATTAGCTTGAACAAGTTCTTTTCGAATTCATCTTTTGCAACTTCTCCTAGCTAATATAAACGTAGATGTAATCTTTCATCCAAAAAGACTGAATTCATTTTAAAACTCGATAAACTTTCTTAATACTAGACCATGATCAGATTTTTGTAATGCAATACGTATATCTGCTTGATAAGCAGATTAGAAAATAATTTATGAAGAACAGGGTTATTTGCAATAGATTTACACTCCGAATAATTGTGTTGCTTCACTGATAACAAACTGTAGTCCATTATCAATGATTCTGAAGGAACAAAATGATAATCATTATCTTAACTTAATGGGATATTCATGACAAATTTCAACAAAATTCAAGTTACGATTTTATAGTTTTTGTCAAAAAAACTGTTTTCCACTAATCCATCTGAAACCACCAACCGGCATAGAGAGCAATATTGCATACCCATACAGAGTGTTGTGATCCAGATGGGTTATATAATTGAAGGAGCTGTATTATCATTGTCGGGCAAATACTTATTATTAGTGCTGGCTTATAATTTTGCTATGACACTTATTCCGCTTCTGATTCCACGATTGATGAAACATAACACGTCCCGGTCTGTTAACAGTTCTAGTTTTATTTTGATATGTTTCAGTAATGCATCCCAGCTTCGTACTGGTTCGTGTAATGGATATTTAGTTTAATTGTTTATTGTTAGTTTAATGTACTTTAATTTCATTACATTCTATTGTAATGAAACATGGTGTGCTGGACTTTACCTTGTCCAAAACTTAGTTAGTTTCTGCTTCAACTGATTGTCTTTGTTTTATTTTTTATATATTTATTTCGTATGTGTAAACAACTAATATTAGCTTCATTAGTCTCTATCTGTATGAACCTTTTATCAGGATTATTATTCAGGTAAACAAGAAGAAGTAAATATGTTGACCACGGTCAGGGTTTTGAAGTTCCTAAGTGAATTATATAGGCTACTGTGTTGTAAAAAACAAGGCTCATTAGATCATTATTGAAGGTTATCTTCTTTAGGTAATGGCTGTTTTTGGAGAATACTAATTGTAACCTGAGATCAAGAAGAGAACTATATTACCTTGTGGCTTTGAGGATTTTACCAGTCGTGCTTTACCATCTAGCACTTTAAGTTGTATTATATTGTAACCAATTTGGAATATATTATATTTTCTTCAAATTATAAATTTAAGTGATTATTTTCTCGGGAAATACAAAAGTGCTCTGACAAAATATTTGAAAAAATACATTAATTGGAAATTATGCTGAATTTTAGCCTTGAATAATATTTCTGTGAATCAACTAGAAACTGTTGACACATCAACTCATTCAGGATATAAAAGCAACGTCATCGCCTGCCATTTAGCTCTCTTTGGGACTTGAACTGAGGTTTATTTAGAACTATTTATTACTTGGACTTATGTCTTTAATTCTTGGATTATTTTTGGATTTAATTAGCACTACCTTAAGTTCTTCTTTCTTATTTTTCACTTTTTTATTCCAGAGAAATAAATTATTTGTTAAATTTTACGAAGTTTATTGTCTCCACTTTTTTGCAATTTATTTTAGGAGCACAGCTTCATTTCAGTCGAGTCCTTGGGTATCAACGCTGACATCTCTGAAATTGTCGAATATATCTGCAACGACACAGATAAGATACAAGTCATGATAATCAGCAATGTTTTTGCAGTCGAATTAGTCATAAGCATCATCATCATCAATAACACGTTCAAAATTTAGCCAAGAATAAAACTTATTTTTATGAGGTAAACTTGTTTCATCAAATCTGCTCCAATTATCAAGATACTCATAAATAAAAGTTAATTTCCTTGTTCACAAGCTTTACAGCAGCCTTTTACAAGCTCGTATATTTAAACTTTATTTCGATTATTTTATTTCCATTGGCAGCTCAACATATGAGCTACCTCGCAATGGATTATATTTCATAGTGTGAAGTAGTAATTATGTTATTTTATCAAATCTGAAAACTGATCCTGATGCTGTGTTCCCGTCGATTCTTTTCCATATTTCTTGAAATATTTCATCTGACAAAGACAACGACGAGATTTCGATGTGATATCAGAATCAGCAAATTTCTCGCGTTGTTGTTGTTGGGAATCTTGCATCAGAACATTTTGCTGCTCCAAGGTGATATTTAGCTTAGAAAACTGAATATACAACTTTTCTTTTATGTTCACACTCTTATGAGCAGCAAGCTCAGATTTAATTATTGGCAGAAGTAGATGATGTAAATGTTTGTAAAAGAAATTTACTAGTAAAAGTTGATTATCAAATTTCCAGCTGTAATCGAACTCAGCAAGTAGAGTTGCCATTTTTTTTAAGACTAATAGCTTTCTGTCGAAAATAAAGTTTTCTTTGCGATATCATTATTTACAGAATCGTTATTTTACTGTTTTATATTTATCTAATAGTACGATACGAAAATTGTTTGTTAATAAAATAAAGCTGATATTATGCCTAGTTAACTCATATCAACGAATAGTGAGCAGGATATATTCTACGTTCACCAGAAGTACAAACAAGTGGGGATATAACAAATTTTCGATATGAAACACCTTTTATTTAAAATGGTCATTACGTCGTTGTTTGTCAGGCAGCAAGAGTCGTATTTGTTTCAAGGTTACTCATCGAAGTCGTCTAGGATCTTGCTATATCGATCTCATCATTGCTAAGCAAAATATTTTTGTTGTTGTTCTGCTTTAGAATGCTGTCACCGCTAGGACTCTCCACATTAGTTCGAGTAACACTATCCATTATTTTATATTTCACATAAGATTGAAACAGCATAAAATTGCTGTTCTTAGATCAATTCTCAGAAAGCGTCTGATATGTTACCATTTCAAACAACAGTGAGCGAATTTCATAATAGTATCACTGTCATATCGAACAAATATGCTTGGGTATTTCTCAAATTCTGATACCTCAGAATCTGTCTGTAACATATTAAAGGCCGAGTAAGGGTCATATTTAACGAGGAAATTCATATATTTCATTTCTGGTTTACATTTGAATGTATGAATCACTTTTTTCCCCCTATTTGTGAATGTTTGGATGAAGTAATTGAATGAGACTAATGTTTAGAGCCTGAAACAATCACTGTATTTGTAGCATATATATATATATATATATATATATATATATATATATATATATATATATATATATATATATATATATATATATATATATATATATATATATATATATATATATATATATATAATTTTGTTATTAATTCATATTATAAACTTCCATCTATCATCACATTGTGTTATTTTGTTGTGTTGTCATTTGTTCAAAGTACCCATTCTGGTCTATCCTGTTACAAGCACATACTGTTTGATAACATCACTCGGAGGTAGACCACTCATGTCAAAATACTTGTTGTTGTAAAGTGCTACCCGATGTGTACCTGATCTATCATTAAAAGTTTGAATAATCATTACCCAACTTCCGCACGAAGCTGTTGTTGTCAGCAGAGCGAAGCAGTCTAGATTGTGATTGGACCTCTAGCGGTCTGTCTCGTATTTTGAAAACTACACAGGTAAATCCGTTGATATCTTTTAGTTTATCTAGAATTTCAAAGTTATTTAACGGCCGGTACCAGGTAGCATCAGGCCTTTCCCTTTTCCTATCCATAGCCATATGTATCCACCTTGGACCGCTTTGATGTTCATCTTGGCAGTTCTCTTTTGTTTTAGTTGTTTTACGGTTTGTTGTTGATTTACGTTTCCCAAGCATTTTTTTTACTATAATCATTAGACACCATGACTAGATTACTGTTTGTTACAGTCTCTGAACACTGCTTTTTTTGTCGCACCTGATGCTGCACCTATTTCTATTGTTCCTAGTACTTGCATTGATTTCGGTAGTACCGTTTATGCAATAAATTTTAGTGACGGCCCCATAAATCCTCCACTTATTTCCTTGCTTCGAGCATTTACTTATGCAGCTGATAAAGTAAGATAAAAGATTTTTGCAGTCGCATTTTATTGATTTGTCTTTATTTTACCATCAGTTTTTTTGGGAGTGGAACCCTTTTCGTTTCGCCGCTTTGCGTTCTGAAATCTTACTTCAGCGAAATAGACTAACGTTTAACAATAGCTTGTGACAGTGTTTTAAATTTGTCACGGTAATAAAGTTATTTCGTGTATATTTCATTTTGTATTTTTTTTTGGTGAACAAATTGTACCAGAGTCATTCTGCCTTTTTGTTTGACGTCAGTACATTCTGCCGATTGCTAGAGAGTAATACACACCTGCTGTAAATTGTAGAGAACCTGGATATATTACTGCTAGAAAATCAATACATTCACATGTTGTCTGGTAAAATTATACTGCTCACATCAGGTATTTATACCTGGAAAGTCATTCTATCTTTTGTATAATCAATTATAATGAATCTCATTGCGCAGAAGCACGCTAATCAACATCTAATGGAATCCATCCCAAAGTCCATATAAACTCAATTAGACAAGCTGATCCAATAGCTCGTTCGCTATGCTCACCGACGTCAAGTAAAATATCGGATAAAGTGTTCTAAACTCCTTGATTGAAATTTCAGATCCACTTTAAGCTTTCTGGTATTTTTGCATTGCTTCCATAAGACACATGTAAGGACGAGACGCTTCTGTTATCTAATGCTGCTTCATTACCTTCAAAATTACATTCGATAGCTCGTTATGGATACTACTTAGAAATATTCGTCTGACGTCGGGACTATCGAAAACAGAATTTTGTAGTTGTCTATCACGTCAGTCTCATCGCTGAAATACGATAAACACGTGTATTGGTAACTGTTTGTTTGGTAATGTTATTATCTACGTGTTATCTGACGAATGTGGTACCTCTGTTTGATAAATCTTATATTGTTCAAAGTATATTTTTGTTAGGGGGTGGATACATGCAGTTAGCATCTCCTCAAGTTCGATTGTTTTATCAATAGATGGAACGACTCCTGGCATCCACAGCACTAGTCGTGAAATTACAAATTGAACATCATTACCTGCAGCTCGCATCAGACAATCATTTTTCAGCTCCATCAAATATAAGTGCCTGTTTAATACCACGAAATATTTTCTAGTCTCTGCAAAACCCGGATATTGTGCTAAGTGGAATCATCTTTGTTATTTGATTTGAGTTCTATGTGAGTGTTGTTCATTTAGTGTATACATCATTATAATTGGGTCGCCGAGCATTACCAGGTGCACCAATTGATGCTAAAGCAATAACTTCACCGTCCGCATCTGCTGTAAGTGCTGCTACGTTATGTTTTTATGCTGCATCAGCACCAGCTGCTGTTAGAATCAGCCCATTTGTTACTTCAGCATCAACACTAGTGCCGGTTGTAAATTCGTTTGAAATGGCATCTCCAGTTCCAGTATCTTTAAACCACAGTATATTTATTGCAACAGATCGCAAGTAGTCATCGCGGAATAAAACTACTTTAATAATAATACTTGCCACTGGCAAATACATTTAAATATCTTCTACAGTTTAATTAGCTAGTTGATAATTGTCGCTTTTGAACAAACTCCAACCGTTATTCACGAGTGATATTTGAGTACCAGCATCAATATTGTAAAGTCGATTTACAGTCGTTCGGATTCTACCTCGTTGTTCAAGTACGGTTTTGTGTGGCAGCATAAACACATCCTCAGCGCGTGTATTAAAGGTCCTGATGCCCATTCTGTTAGGCTTGTTCGAATTTTCATTGAGATACCCAACATATTCCAATTCTGTTGTTGAGGTGTATGCTATTTCCTCATTAAGGTCAAGATAACTTTTGACTTTTGTACCGCATTCCAACTGGAGGTGTCTCTGGTGATTCTGTTTTTGTAGCAATTTTATGATAATTTCTTAGTCCAAGATAACAGTTGTTTGTCGTTTTTATCAACGCCTTAGATATTTTTGATATTGATGTTATTCCAGAAATTGTTTTATATATCTATCGCTTGCGATTGGTGCACTTAGTGTAAATTGCCCATTAATTTTATCAGCAATTTTTTGTCCGACAGTTGAACCTGCCGCAAAGGCGGCTGATATGGCAAAAGCTTTTGAAACGTCTAACGCGATAGGTGTTACTTTATTTGGAAATCCAGGTACATTTTCAATTATTTTAGAAAAAATATATCCGAAAAAACTTCCTACGATTTTACTGCGATACAGTTTTTGTTGTTTCATTTTGTTATAAAAAAAACTGCATGATAAAATTCATTCCATCGGTTTATCGACTGCATATGCAGATTATGTTACAATTTCATTATTGAGATCAATCAATTGACCTGATTGATAAGAAAGTGTCATTTTGATATTTGAATTTCGACACTTTACACGATAGTATATTTCTCGTCTTGGAATGACTTGCAATAAAGAACATGGTGGAACATCAGGACTAAAATAACAGTTTGTGCTTGGTTACCATGTGATGCGTATGATACAGTTGCTAATGAGTAGTTTGCTAGAATCGGGCTTATTTCTGTGACATCTGATTCATTAACATTCCGTATTGTTTAAACTATTGCAGATCCGCACTGTTGTTTATTAAATCAGAACAATTATCCGATTGTATTTTGTTTATGCAGACCTATGAAAACTTATTTTTCAATGCTATTCTTGATCATGATGTGTTAGGTTGGTTGTTTGTTGTTCCTGTTGTTGTAGGGTTTAACGCCATTTTTCAGCACACGATAGGCTATATATTAATGTTGGAGAAAGAACCCGGGAAAACCACGGAAAGAACCACCGACCCACGAGAAGCTACTGGCAAGCTTTCTCACATTTTGGCTGAATCCGAGACACGAACCACACAGAGGTGAGATGGCAATGATCAGTAACAGAGAGCCCTTTAGACCACTCGGCCACTCGGGACCCCGTGTTAGGTTGGAATGAGCTCAAATTTATTTGATGAAATACCGCTGCTGCAAGCAGTTATAAGATTTTATTGTTTTGTTGAGATCTATTACGTTATAGGCTCTATGTTTTATCTTTACATAATGGCACTCGATGACGCAACCGGTTCCTGCTCCGAATGGAAAGTCATCATTAACATTTGTTCTAACATTTACCATTGAGATCGAGACAGTAGCTGATAGCAATCCTATTTCATATTGTATATCGTTGTCAAGTTCAACAACTGGGTTGTATGACACTGAAAAGGTTGTGATGTTTGATGATGTCTGAGATCAATCAAGTAGTAACGTTGTTGATAACATTTTTATTTTATCTGAAAGAGGCAAATCGGAATGCTCTGCGATGAATACTTAATTTGCTGTAAACTAATTCGCTGTGATTAGATCACTATGTAAATTAGAATATTTGTCGGATGTTAGATAACCGTTTGATCAGAGATTATCTAAAATTTAAACAATTTCATTGTTTTCTTTGCTCACATTTCCGGCTTCTTTTGATGATATGAGAATTATTAGTCATTCAGCTATTTCAGCTTGAGAGTTTAAAGCTTCAGACCATCTCCTGTTAGTCATGATCTTTCCACTGGAAGAAGTTTATCACGCTTTATATCAGTGTCCATTCGTGTGAAAATGTTCTAGTTTTGTGCTTGTCACCGCAATGTCATGACGCCAGCAATGAATCTAGCACGCATGTTTTTTGGATTTTCAATAAAAGTATCGTATATATCTGCTGGCCATTTCGAACTTGATAAACATGATGTACTTCTATAGAAATATAATCTCTCAAAAATATTGTAATCTTCTATTGCTATTTCTTCTTTTGCACGTTTTCTATGAAACTTAATTTGATCCTCATCTGACATCTTTGCAACAATATCAGTAAGAGCTTTTTGTTTCCATGATAATACTTTTTGACGTTTTATTGATTTAGAAATTATTTTTTTACCTCTTCTTGTAGCGCATTAGGGTCTACTATTTTTTCAATTACTTTCTTCTGTTCTTCTTCAACTATACCAAGTAATCCAACTATATCAAAATAATCCTTTTTCCAATAATTGTTTGCGATCTTGTGGCGATAAATCAGAAATATCTGGCTGTTTGCCAAGTGTAGCTTCAGTAACAGGCTAAAAAGGTATAGCATTTTCTTCTCCTGTATGTTGTTGCTCTCGACGTTCCTGTTCCACCTTTTCCTTCAATGTGGCTCAAGTTGCAACAAATTTCAATGGAACCTCTTTTCGTTTTGACACCATATTTATATAAGTATTTGTGAAATTAATTTTCACACTAAAAAACTTGTCTATTTCACATCTGAACACGTGATTTCGATCTCATGCTAGCTTATCTAAAAAAAAGGAAACTGTGCTTTCCCTCTGACGCTTCATGATGAAGCTCAGCACATTTATTGTTTATTACATCTCCGCAAGGTTTCCGCTCTGTATTTTGTACGTCAATGCTGTCGAGTCTAGTGAATAATATAAAACAATCCGTATTTCGCCTGAAAAATCGATCGACGTTATAGAAACCCTCTGCCAAATAAACTGCATGACATTTTTTGTTTGCGCGACAGTGAATAAAAAAGATTTTATCTTATCCATCTAGGCGGTGCTGAGCGGGATATCATCGAACACAATTACTTAATGCTCGACTGAATCTAGTTCGGCAACAGGAATACGATCTTCAGTTTATGTTATGATAAATATATCGCCACTTCCTCCAGGTTTATTTTTTAGTTTTTTGTTATATTCTCTAAGCAGCATGTAGTTAAACTGCTGTGGATATATAGTGTACATATAAACTCGACATTAGTTGAAAAGGTCGTTAAGTAACAGATTCATCAGCCAGTTAGTTTCGCCTGATCCAATTCGTCCTACTTTCAGATAATGACACTCTGGTAGATCATGGTTGTGTTGATGTTTGATTAATCGCTGCGTGTCAAAGTTAATTATGCTCATACTATAATAGGTATTCATAAAGTTTTATCGCGCAATAAGAATAAAAATGAGCTATTATACAAAATTTGGTACGTTAATCACGAGCTCAGCAGAAGAAAATAAATAGCAACTATAACCATAGCAACTATAACCACAGAGGCTGACGAAGGTTTAACGAATTATCTTAAAACATCTAGAAATACAATTCTAGATGACTTAAGTATGTCAGGTCAGTAAATGCTAGACACAGAACCAACATATCGACCTATCTACGTAGATAATACGCAAGCTATATGTTTTCCTCAACTTAAGAAGATCCATAAAAGCAAATTATCGCTGAGAGGTGGAAACATAACTGGAAATACTAATATAAATGGAACAATAAATAAATATTGACACATAATACCCTCCTGCTAATGTAAATAACACACTAGCAGTAAGTTATTCACAACTCGGAGCGGTCGATAATAACAAGTTGTCACTAGCGGATGGAACAATGGCCGGAAATAAAGATATGGGCGGGAAATTAATATTTAATACTCAACTCAATAATACAACTTTAACCGTAACGATTTTGTAACAAATGTTGAGTTTGTCAAGGATGAGTTTGTAATAAAATCCGTCGATACAATGACTGTTACGTCAAACATGGGCTCGAATAAAATAGCAACTACATATAATGCGACTGCCGCATCTGATTTAACAAATAGATCTTATGTTGACTTAAGATCATTTACTGAAATAATGCCTTTGATATGACAAATACAGCGGCTGCTGCACTTTACGTTACGTAAGCCAGTGGAACAATTACAGGTTCTATCGATATGGTTGCCAATAAGATAACTTCTACGTATCTACCTGTTGCTTTACCCGATCTTGTAAATAAACAGTACATAGTGTTGCCCAATCGCGATTGGTGGTAGTCCAAAACATGCTAAAGATAGTGTTGGTAGTATTCCACATCTCGCTGATGCTGTTAATAATCGTTGGGGTTTTGTTGTAAGCGCGTCAAGTTATTATCACAGAAATAGTCCATATATGTGTTTGTGTTTAACAGCCCTATATTTGACGGTTTAGAGTAGATGCCAAACGGAGAAACAAGTAACATTTGGATTAAAATACAGTGTCCAGTGGCAAAGTGAAAATTTCAATTACGAGGTCAACTAAATGTCTATGTTGGAGAGATTTGTAACTGGAGATTAAAAGGATATAAAGATGATTAGACACAGAGTACACTGTATGAGGATTTGCTTGATCAGATTAATTATTCTCAGCACTTTATACTTAATCCTGCAGCAAATACAAACACGTAGTCGTATTCACGGTTTTATGTTGTCAACTTGAATGGTCCATATCCAGGTTTGACGATGTTTCATAGATAGACAGTTGACGATTTAATCTGGTTGTAATACGTAATGTCTGCTGATCATCCATCTATCAGAGTCGCAAAAGAGTTTTATAATTTTATTTAAACTCTAAAACGGAGATCGAAATAGCTGATGTTGATCTGCTAGATTCAGAATGTATTGAGGAAGCTAGAGCGGTCAATATATGTGCTCGAATGAAAAAATCAAATTTAAATTCACCCGGTTCAAATGAGAACAATGACATATTTTTTAGAATTGCAGGAATGAGAGGCTCTCAACGGAAATACGAAGTCAGAGACTTTGATATAATTAACAAATGCTGTGATGTAAGTGACTGTGAGGAACAACAATTAAAGGCTGAAAAGTTGTTGAATGTTCTAAATAAGGAAAATCTTTTAACGATCGACAAATCTAACCTTGTAAACCCAAATATCATGGTGGTATAAAACCTGAACAAGAACGAATAAAAGTGATTCATGATGAACTTGACAAACTGTCTGAAACAAGGAAACATAAGTTTTTAAAAAATCTTATACTCAGAGACACATTTGCTAAAACATGGAGTATTGTACGTGTTAGGCATGGACTATTATGATAAAAGACGTTGTTGGAAATGGTAGATAATACTACTGATACTAATCTGCTAACAATATCATATCTAGTTCCAATAGACTCTCTCACCGGTGATAAAAAAGTATAACATATATTACATTAATGCTGCACTAAACGCAGTATCAGATACTGAGGATAGGACTGAGTCATATGATGATGTTGAACGAGATATATGTTATCAGGAGCTTGACGATATTACAATGGATGAATTTAGTATTGATGAAAATTATGAAATGTGTCATAGTTTTATGCTCGACAATGAAAAGTACAGTACGTATTTCAAAAACAGAAATAAGATAAAGTTGTCTCTGGTTTGCACAGAACATTCAGAATATTTTAGTAGGATTGCTTTGATTATAGACTCACTTCCTGATTTTGCAGATAATCTTTACAATCAAATATAAAACGACAAATGCACAAAGATCACAGTTGATAACGAATTCAAAAAAGTATTATGTCAATAAATCAATAGTGTCACATGGAAAGGTTATCAATATGTTATAATCTGGTTCTCTTATCAGTGGTAAGAGACATTTATATTTGTTCTGTTATGATGATGAAATTTATATAATAGTAAAAACTGCGATTTGAAAATAGCTCGACAAGCAGCTGTGTACAATTTTGTGTAAATGTCAAAAATAGGTAATAGTAACATTTTGTGTGAAATATAAAATAAAAATCGCAGAAGTGAGCATAAAGGGGTTGTTTCAGCAGTAGAGATGCTGAACAGGCTCTAATTGGTTCACTCTCCGTTTCGCAAAATAAGCCTTCCTGGAAAATCGCAACAACAAAAAAAGTCGCGATTGTCGTAGTACCTGGTATGAGACAACCCTGTCAACGAACTTTAAAAATTCTGTTGACTTACCCAGCATATCGCTGATAAGGTTTTCTGCTCGCGAAAATTCTCAGGGATCACGTTGGTGTCAAGTTTGAGATAGCGCGTCTCGGCTGCTATAAATGAAATCATTATTATATTAAAAATGGCAAACATCGGAGACCCATATTCCGCTAGAGTGGCACGAGAGCGACTAGAAGCAATCATTTTTTTCCCTGTTCGTGATTCTGTAAGAAAAAAAACTTCAAGAACGTCAAGAAGCAGAAGTTGAATTTGCAGAGGCTACAGAACAATTATTTAAACCCATTAGAGCGGTTACTGAAAAGGCTATATGGGGAGATATTAAGGATGAGGAAGAGAGGAAGAAGGGTATTCTCCCAGTGTTAAAACAAACCGCTGAGCAGACTGATAAAATAGCAACTGGAACTGGGAAAAATAGCAGCGAGAACTAAAAAAACAAAAAAAAAAAAAAGAATTTACGAGATGTTTCGACTGTCATAGCTGCAGCTCAACCTCCACCCGTCGGCGAAGAAATACTTGAAGGTATTGGAAAAATTCGAACTGAAGTCGTCGACGTAAAAAAAGAACTTGGATCTTAACCAATGAGAGAAAATATTCAACTTCAACAGAAGTCTTTTTGAAAAAGTACAGAGACTTTATAAAGAGAGTGTGAAACAACTAGAACAACAGCAGCAACAGATAGAACAACAACAGTCTTCTCCACTCAGATAGAACAACAACAGTCTTCTCCACTGCAGCAATAGTTGATGTCGGAGCTTATAAAGTCAGAGGAGCTACTTAAAAAACAAAAGTAGAAAGATCACCCTTAAGATCATTTAACACAAGCACGGAAACAACAGAAGAAGGAGCACCCGAAAGTGGTTTGGGAAGTGGTTTTGTTTGTTCTAATAATATCCTCGAGGACGTGCAACGGTCAGAAGTTCTCATAGGAGGAAAACGAGCTGGAAATAACTCACCAGAAATAATTAATGAAGCAGCTGATATCTGTCGACGATTATTTCAAGGCGGTATCAAGGATACTGATATTTACCGAGAGCTTATTGATGAGCTTGTTGATGATTATCATAGCAACTAATTGTCACAGTGATTAGAAAAATAAATGTTTAAATAAAAATGATCGTACACAATTCTCATCGTAGACTAGTTATGGTCAGGGTGGTAAATTCACGATTGCCAGTATACAGGATGACTTACGGAAATAGATTTGGTGATGTTGTTCGGGATTTATTCACGAGGATAGCCCCTAAAGCAATGCCAATTGCAAAACAATTATCGATGAAAGCCATGGATATTATTCGAGATAAAGCTCCTGGTGCTATTTGTAACGTTGCCATTAAAGCGTACTTGGCAATCAAGGACAGACTAGCACGATTAATACGCAGACCAAAAGTGGTCCAACCTTCACCAGTAAAATTACCCAGTACTGAAGTTTTGCCCGCAAATGTCAGTAAAATAATAAATCAAGCCGCAAATCAAAAACTAGCAGCCTTGATGAATCAAGGGACTGAACACATAAAAACAAGTCGAATATGAGGAAGTGGTCTTCGTTTTAGACGATAACAACTTATAATAAAATGTTTTAAAAGTGAATCCGACTCAGCGTTTGACATAGAAAAAAATGAATCAGTGCGTGATTTTCAGTATTATTCTTATGACTCACGATATCCAAATCAGCAAGGATGAATTGAATTACAGGTTCAAGATACAAGAAGATATTTCTTACCCGCTAAAGCATTTATTACAGTAGTAGGTGAAATTATACGGACAAATGATACGGTATACGGAGATGATGTTAGAGTCAGTTTTGTTAATAATGGATGCATGGCCTTGTTTGAAAGTGGTATATATATGATTGACGGGAGAAAAAATTGAATCAATTGGAAATAATGCCGATGTAGCTACAACAATAATAGGTTTAGCAAGATATTTTGATGATTATGCCAGATCAGCTGGTCCATCAATGATGTTTGCTAAAGACACCTCTGCTTTTCCTGACAATAATTAGCACGATATAGGACGACCAAGAAACAATCCCAAAAACGCTGATGCCGATGTACAGCCGGTGGTTCTTTGTGCTAATCCAGAACTTAATTTAGGATTTACAACGCGTAAATTAATGTTGAGTGGTAATCGTAGAAGCTTTTCTTGTGCAATTCGTCTATCGCATATATTTGGATTTTGTAGATGTTAGAAAAGCAATTTTTGGAGCAAACACACAGTTGTGCTTTTTAGAAAAGCTGATGGCAATGATGCTTTATGGCGACCTCTGGGTGATGCTGGTAAAGTAATACTAACAAAACTTTCAGTTTGGATGTCTGTAATGACTCCGGCAATTGCTGAAGAACAGCGATTACTTTCTTTAATGGATCAAGGTGGTAAATCGTTGTTATCATGTCTCACGGTAACCACAGATAGTGCTCAAAGTGTAATTAATGGTTTATTTACATGGCATATAGCATCGCAGCAGGGGGTTTCTGCACCACGACGTATTTTCATTGATTATCAAGATTTGCACGATTCAGCTCACAAACACGGAGTCATATGATATTTGATAAACTCGGTGTTTCTGAAGTTTTCTTAAGAATAAACGGACATCAAGAACCATCTGAGAATATACTGATTTTAATACTAATCGTGCTGCACGTGTATATCATCGTTTGACGAAAAATCTAGGACGTGGTTTAGACATAAATACTGGCTTACAAATATGACAATTAGATTTTAGAACATATTATCGAATCTATTACTTTTCACTGGAACATCTTGATTTAGTTTGACAATCTGTCGTTGATATACACTATCGAGCTAATGTAAAAACACAGGTGTTGGTGTTAATTACAGAGCAATCGCAGTTATCCTCAGCGATAAAGCAATGTTACTTGAAGGTGTTGGTAGGCGAATGAGAGCAATTGATGCACCAGTGGAAAAAGTTATGATTTAAAAAACATGTAGACAATTAGACCAACCGTGCTATTATAAAAATGTCAGATAGTCTCGTTAATGTCACTCTGACTCCCGGTCAGGTGAAAAAATTACAATAAAAAAACTCGGGCGCATGCGGGACAAAAATAACATTGAATCGACATCAAATTTCTAGTGGTGGTCCAAACAAGTTATCGTTGACTAAAACTCAACTAAAACATTTCAATAAAGCGCAAAAAGCAAAACTCGGAATTCAACTTGATTTCGCTCCAAGTGCCATCAAAGACATAATTAAAACCGGTGGTATATTTCCACTTCTCGCAGCAATACCAGCACTAACTGCTGCGCTGCACCAGCTGTTGCAAAAGCAGCAGCGTTATGTGCTGTTGGAACTGCTGCTGGAATATCATTAAAGAAAGCAGCTGGATAAGGTTATAAAAAGGAGCGGTCTAAGACTTCCAGGAACTCCTTCCTCATTGTACCAAAAACGTTTTTAACAGACGCAGCGCGTCTCGCACCGATGTCAAATTTTGATTTACTCGATGCCGCTAAGTAATTTAAAACAAAATATTTAAGAGGTGCTTTTATGGGAAATCAGTTAAAGAGGTAACCGAATACCAGCGAAACTGGAATTATTAATCTTGATAACAGCGATGGTCCAGGAAATCATTGGGTTGCTTATGCGATTGATCCACGTGGAATTGTTTATTTCGATTCGTATGGGTTAGCACCGCCAGTTGAATTTCTAAAATGCGTACAAAGTACTCCTAAAATTCCAGTTTGTTACTCAACGCTACCAACACAAACATTAACCGATCGATTAATATGCGGCCGTGAAGTAATTAATGTACTCAAAATCAACCAAACCACCCCACAAAGTCGTGCACGAGTATACCGCGGATAAATTTAACATTTTAAACAATCCTTACAATAATAATGGTTGATATTTATGGAAGATCTCTCAGCACGAGTAAAAGTAAAAAGGCATGACGATGTGGATTTATCAAAATATGCGAACAAAGATGAGATTCATAATCATTTAACGTTGTCCGGGATAGACCCAGATGAGGTTGTTATTCTTCAGGACCCATATGACAAGCTAAAAACCAGCAATATCAAATGGAATGACGTAGTTGGACGAGAACTCGGAGCGGTCACGGATAACATCCCTGTGTTTTCCGACAGTAACAAATCAGGGATTCAAGTATATCGTTTACAACCATTAGAGATGAAATTGCAAGAAGTGTTACTAATCGCTTAAAAAATACCGGTGACACAATGACAGGTAAACTCAACATGAACGGAAATAAAATAGTAGCCGTAACGGATCTAACATATGATGAAGATGCCGCGATAAAAAAATATGTTGATGTTAACCACATCACCGTAAATGATAAATTATCCACGTTGCGGGCCGAGTATGATGTTCACGTAAACGCGTTTACAAATCTCCGTAGAAAATTTATAAAAATTACCCCACTCACCGTTGACACAAAACGCTCTGATATCAAAATAGCATTAGATACGATTAAGAAAACACAAGAAGACATCGTAAGTGGAATTCCTGAGATTGCTAACAAGGTTAGTCTGATTAAAATCCCACCCGTAGTAAATCGTACGCACAGTATCATCTTGGCTTTGCAACATGGTCAAAAGAAAATAATACTATTAAACATACCTCAACAGTGACTGGTGTTTACAGGCTGTTTGTGTTCAGTACTGAAAAATTTGAGATTTTCACAACTTATTCCTGGCGGCATTCTACCGATACGTTTTCCGGGTTTGTACGAATCATATTAAATAGAGGAACCGAAGAAACATTTATACTGGAAGCAGCTGAGAAGAAATTAACTGCAAATCTTACTGGTGGTGTCTAGAATTTGTAGCTGAAACAACTCATTTAGTTACCGCGTAAAAAAGCAATGACTCTGACGAAGTGAACGACGAAGTCAACTACGAAGTCAACGACGAAGTCTATGACAGCGTCAACAACAACATTAGATGCACAACAATATAAATACGATCAAGTGCGCGAATGGCAGTCAGAGTTAAAAACCATCATTGACCAGTAGACGTTGAAAGTCAAAAAAATTACAAGCGGCGTGTAATCGCGCTGGATGATATGGTTTAATCGGTATCCGCGGTAGTTGCGTCCACCGTGGTAGTATTATCAGCGTTAACACCAGTAACAACGGCAATAGCAGTAACAATATGCGTTTCATCATCGCCTGCAATAGCAGGTGTTTTTAATATTATCGCGAAAAAGATATCCACGTGCACGAGCACAAAACTCAACAACGCAGTTGTAAAATTAGAAACAACCAAGGGCGCATATCGGAAATTATCGACGTTGTTATCATCAAGCCTCAGCGATGAAAATATATCAGATTACGAATTCGCTTTAATGGTTAACGTATGCGATGAAGTAATAAACCACCATTTAAAAGAAAATAAATAATGACAGAATAATCTCCATCAAAACGATCAATATCAATAAGCTTCAACAACAAGCAGGAATAATTTTGAAATTTGGTCATGGAGATAAAAATCCACCGACCACGTTGAGGAACCTAAAAGATCTAATTTTACTACGGACAATCAATCATACCACGATGTTAACCCGTATTAGAAACGAAAATTACTCGATATAAAAATTGGAACGTCAGGAGATTTTGAATTCGACACCAAGGATCGTATTTGTTGGTATTTTTATTATAAAGAATCCAGTGATGTTATCAAAGTGAAATTATTTTGTTCTTTATATAAATTAATCAAGAACATGAAGAAAAATTACAACGACTACGGCAACTCTTCCAGGAACATATTTCTGATCGCAGAGAAATCATTAAACACATTGAAATATTAAATCAGCTACATATTAACCAGCTAGAAATTCAAACAATAATTAATACTGGAAAAATACACCAAAAATATCGATTTTTAAACGCGTACTCTATAACAGAAGCCGATCTACCAAATTTTAAACTTCCCGGGTATAACGCAACCAAGTAAAGAAAATCCTGCAACGATATCATTGATGAGTTCCTAAACCAACATTTGAAAAAACAAGAAATAAATAATGACAGAACTACTTCAGCAGATAGCCGCAAATACAACCCCGCCAAGAACAATGATAACAGTAAGCTCAACCAAGCCTGAATTCAGTATTATTTTCCAATTACGATTCCGTTAAGCGAGATCGCGCTGGTACAGTTGCGAGTAAACCACAGCTGGCCAAATATCAGATCAAATTCATTTGTGTTTGCAAATAAAAATAAACCAGATGGTACTCACGACTGGAATGTTGTTGGAATACCAACCGGGTGCTATCAAATCGAAGCAATCAATGAGGAATTACAACGTCGAATAAAATATATCACTGGGAAAGAATCCAAGATAGCAATAACCGCTCATGAACCAACGCTGTCATCTGCAATTGAGATAAACTCTCCCAACTACGCCGTGGATACATATCAGTCATCGATCAGAACAGTGTCAGGATGGCCTGAAATTCCACCTGAAGTACCACCGATGCCACCTAAACCAAAAAAGTCTGATTAAACCACTGACAAACAATCATATTCTTCGAATGAGAAATCAGATATTTGTAAACCCTATTCAAACTGGTTTGGTCTACCTGGAACATATTCCATAGTAAGAAAGGATTTAAATCTTGCCCTTAGTATTTCCGATGGTTGGTTTATTTGGAAGATCACATAATTTATCGAAGAGGTTGTTAATTATTCACGTGAAATACCATTAAAAACGTTAAACCAGTATTTTACAGAATACCTTACTGATATAAAATCAGATAAAAAAGATTATTGAACAAATTGAGTCGTTAAACCAAATTAAGGCTGATTTAAAATACATAAATCAAATTTGTATACAAGAGATAATTAACTCAGAAAAAATCAAGCAACAATTTCTTGACAAATACAAGATAACAGAAGCTGATCTACAAATTTTAAATTACCCGGGTATAACCCAGATGCGGCGTTAAGAAAATCAGTCAATGATATCATTGATAAGTTCTTTCCTGATATACTTACACGGTACAAGGAAACACTACCACCGGTAACTATTCTCCGGCACAGCAATAATCCCCAGAAATCGTAAATATAACCCAGATGGTAGCGGTCAATCTTGTGTGTGATGTAATTGAAGGAAGTTACAGCACGGACAAAACAATGTTAACTCAAGCGCAGCAAGAATTTATCTTTTATTCATTCACACAGTAAGAACCACCCGGATTCCTGATTGTACAAGAATCCGATCAATCCGGTCTATATACGATGTCATAATCCACTGTTACAAAGAATACATTTCAAACTAACTGACCAGTCCGGACACTTGCTGGATTTAAGAGATAGACTGCAAATATCAATTTACTTGTAACATCCTAGGGATTTCCAATCGTGAAAAGTCTACGAATTCAAGGAAACAGTATAAAAAATAATTCTCCGTTCTTGATAAAGTCAACAGGCGGATTGACAAAATACTCTTTAGATTTCACAAATGTTATAAGAAATTTAATTTTTACTGAAATTTGCTAGATGTACACGATTTTTACTAGCTGCTACCCTATGAGAATTGAGAAATCAGTCGATTTACACGATTTTACTAGCTGCTACACTATCAGAATTGGAAAAATCAGTCGATCTACACGATTTTGACTACCTTGTTACTTTTTGAATTTAAAAATTCGACAGATTTTCAGTAAAAAAATTAATTTCTTATAATATTTTACTGAAATCTGTACGTGGTGAAGGACAAAGAAAAAATAATACTCCTGACAGAGTCAGGGACATACTTTTACTTTCATCTCTACGAATGTGTCTAGCTTTCGTTTTCATTGGACAGAATTTTTCTTAGTTGCCTCACGAGAGAATTAATTATCTTCTTTGTTTCATATTCACGAGATAATTCTGATCTAATTTTTTCGATTCCACGAAAGTTTCTGAATATAACTAAATCGGTCTTTTCTTACAGGTACAAAAATTGGATCTTATTCTCTTATAGCAAATTCATTTACCAGCGTTTCTTCTATTGTAGCCAGCAATTGACAAGAATCTTCTTTATAAATCTATACTGAGATGGCAGAGTGTATGATCCTCCCTGGTTTCGCTCTTATAGTGTTTCAAAATCAGAAATAAGTTTTTTAGGATTTTGTTCATCGGATATATTTATCCAGTAGTGTTCTAATTTTTTAATAGCAGAAATTACATCATTGATAGTTTTGTAATTCATTATATATATATATATATATATATATATATATATATATATATATATATATATATATATATATATATATATATATATATATATATATACCGAATATTATATATTTAAAAGAATTCTTTTTTACACCATTACGTGAAATTCTAGTTTGCCATATAACATCCAGAATGTTTTTCTTTTCTACACTAACAACCCTATATGAGCCTCTAGGGTGTCATATAACATCCTACCAGACTCAGGAACACGAAAACACAACCCACCTGTGTGGTCCCCTAACCTGTCAAACAACAGTCTAGAAGGTCCAGAAGGGCGTGTTTGCGAAGAAAACTAAACATATCTTATGTGAATCCCTAGCCAACCAAATAATATGCTAGCGGGTTCAGAGGCATACATCTAACTTATCCTAAGAATAGCACAACATTGTATTTACACTACTTACACCGTACCTCTCCCAGACTGTCTTGTGACATTCTATTAGGTTTGACGGATAATATATAATCTTAATTCTAACTAAGTATAAGGACAGCACAAACTTATGTGACCCCCTAGCTTACCAAATGATATGCTAGCGGGATCAGCAGGTACATATAATCGTAATGCTAACTTATCCTAAGGACTACATAACATGTACTTTTTAACTATAACTTATCCGATAGACGGAGGCCATTCTCTACGCTCAACATATTTTTGCACACTCCCCCCCCCCAGAAATCAACTCCGGGGGGAAAAGCACCCACGCCGAGGTGACGACATGGGGAGAGTGTGAAATTTTTCTGTTAAGTTTTGAGCTTGGGGTGGAATCCCAATTATATAAATATCGCAAAATATTGCCTACGTCGACAATATGATGCTGGCCACTGGATTCGAACGCGAAGCGTCGAGAACGAGAATTAGCCACGCTACCACTGCGCACGAAGCCTTGTTATTGATATATGATTCAGAAATTATTATATAGTTACTTTTAGATTGCAAGAAAATAATACAATTACTTTTGAATTTTAAATAAAATAGTACAATTACTTTTAGATTGGAAACAATTATTCAACTTGAATTTAGTTCTATTTGAAAATTTATTCATTTTCTGGATACTATATAATACAAAATAGTGTGTGTTGCGCAATCTTCTGAAATCAAGGTAGGTAACTCCATCATCGAATTTTACACAGTCGGATCGGAGTTATCTCCGTTTCTTCCCTGTACTTTACATAAGAGAATGAGATCAAATTTTTGTACCCGTACGAAAAGACCGATTTAGTTATATTTTCTGCAACATATCGTACCACCGCGCAGTTTATATCGAAATACTTACCAGCCCCGTTCATTGATTGAAAAATTGTCTCTTCACCGGCCTTTATATTGAAAGATTTAACTACCTTAGACTTTCTGTTTCCCCAGCATTCTCACGTGCAACATTCTCATTCTGTGTAATAGCCTGAAGGTTAAATAAATTATTATTAAATGTATTTCCTTCAATATGATCGATCACAAGACCGTCTTGGAAACAATCGTACACAAACCTGTGATTGTAACACATTTTTCCCCAAAAGTAAATCTAAGATAACCAGCATTATTAACTGCACCAACTAGTTTCTTTTACCTACAGTGACTATTTGTACTATCACGAGATGGTTCATAATTTTTTGCTCCATTTATATGTAATGTTTTTGTCTAAATTATAACTTATCTTTAAATCTTGCTCTGTAGTATTCAGGGGTTCTTATAACCTTGACAAAGTTGTCATTGTTTTTGGTCTTAATAACGTTGTAACTATCTGTACAACTTATCACCACAACGCGCACAGTTGTGTTTTTCCTCTAACCCCAACACCACATCTTAAATACGGTTATGGTCCAAGACTGCCTTTCCTCACATTTTGCGAATGTTATCCGCAGAATTCATTTACGCAGGATTTGTTACAAGGAGTTGAAGATCCTACCATAAGCCATTTACAGAGAAGTATTATATATAATATTTTTTATTTAAGTACTTGTCTGAAATATAATATGGAAGAGTTTGAGATATTGTCCATGATCCAGCCATGGAAAGCTTCAAGATTCAATCTTGATAGACTAAGCCCTGACTCGCGGAGACGAGCTCTGACTGATCAGATTAATATTATCAAGGATGCTAAAAATGAATTTCGTGATGATGGTGCATCTCACACGTGGTCTACATTTAAAATTATATGCGATGACGAAGTTATTGATGCTACAATGAACGATACACAGGCGAAAACGATTATCGGTTACCTTAAGAATCAGAAATACTTTTTTTCCGATACGTGGCTGATCCATGACAAACGTGTCCCTGTCTTTGCTAGTGGAGAAACCGCCAGGAACGCTGAGTGGTATTGACAGACCATATTACTCGCGAGCATGTCATGTGACCCCGGTTATTTATGGAATTTATCAGCTAAATGATAAGCCCAACATTAATGATCTTGCACCAATGAGATTTTCAAAGTTGAATTGTGTAGCCGAAAGAGTAATGGAACATTTTACAAAAGAGAAACGTGAAAAAATAGCGAAGTGGGCTGAATCGGTCAAGAATACCGGAGCTACAATAAATGATGATGCCAAGTTATCAGGTAAATTAAAATTTCCAATGATAGTAAAAAAGTTAACCGGAGAGATTTTATATGAATCACCGAATAAATCGAGAGGAGCTCCTATTGAAATTATTGATCACAATGCGCACGCGTGGACTAGCGCAGTAACAATATTTCCACGAGATCGAACTGTATGATTTTACCCGTCGGAAAACATGTTTGATTTTATTGTATCAGTATGGTTATTTAAATGTCTTACTGATGGAGAGTATGATCAATTTGTAAGAACCAACGGTGATTTATATCTTCAAGAATCTCTTCACGAGGAAATGAAAAATCTTCCGCAGAAATTTTCAACAGAAAACACCTAGCAAATATTAAAAAATTGTTTAACTCTTCCTTTTTCGATTTCTCGAGGATGTTCAAGCTAGTTGTGTCGAATACGGCCATGGCGGTTTGTGGGATACCAAGTACAACCACAATTATGTTATTTCGGTGGATATGATCGCGTGTTGTTCAGGGAGTTTTCTTAGAGCGGGAGAGTGTTCTGGATATTTTGCGCGGTTCGGATATCCCATGCACGAGATGACGAGAATTGCAATTAATGGTCCATTACCCGATTTTGATTTGACAGGATTCGTTTGTGTAGTTTCGTTCGAATTTGCTAGGGATCTTCATCCGTGTTGTTATGTTTGGTTTGGTAGACACTTTTCAAAAGTGTTATTACAATATATGCTTGACAGTAAAATACTAATATCGTTGACGGTCAGTGAGGCAATTATATCATATCGGAAACAAACCGAAGTTTGGTTACCTACACCACAACGTATCAGTCTTGATGAGGTTATTGAAGAATACAATAAAGTGTGTCCAAATACTCCTATTGATGTCATCGTCGATGATGCTTTTAATGATCTTAAGATTAAACTCGGTAACAGTGTAAAAACTGCAAAGGATTTTGGTAGCAGAATAATCGGTAAATTTACTCAGGGTGGTGCATATGATCATCAACGGCATTGTGCAAGTTTGATTATGGACCCCGCCGAATATAAATGTGTGGTCGCTGATGCAACAGCGAAAGATATATATTGTAATCGACAAGATGTTTACTCGTCTGACGGGAAAAAGTTAGGTACAATTGTTAGTTACATGGAAGGAGAATCTCATCATTATACTCATTTAAGATCTTCAATGCTCGCTTATGTGTCTATAAACCTGTTATCGATGATAAATAGATTTCCTCACACCGCAGTCAGAGTTGCCACGGATTCATTTTATATTGATAAAATATATTTAGAATTACTGGATCGTTTTACAACCACCGATTTATCATGGTGTTCATGCAGAATTAAAGAAGAAATGTTACATAATCATTGTGAATCCGCAGATGTTACGATTAAAGATAGTTATCGCAGTGATCAGATATCAGAATTGTTGTCTGCGGCGTCCGTGTATGTCCCAGTATCCAGACACAAGACGGTTTATTTAAGCGGACATGGATGTTCTGGTAAGACAACGAAGGTGATGATATGATTCTGCTAACGCCAACACATATACTCCCCAGGGAGATGAAACAAAGAGGAGTTAATTCTTGTACTTCTCACAGTTGTTTTCAAATACAGCGGTGGCATATGGACTCCTGACCGAATGGGAGATAAATATATTCCTGAAATTATCATTAGGGATGAGATATGCACTGTGTCACTAGATACATTAAAAACATTTCTTAATTAGTTATTAACAAAAAATATAGCTGTGATAATGTGCGGCGATCACGGTCAACCACCTCCGTTTGTTGGACCATCTCCACATCAGTGGCTAAAGGATTTTGTATATTATTACTCGGAGATAACTGATGATCACCAATCTCTTGATGAAGAATTAAAAGGGTTAAAAGAATTAATCAGACTACAACCGAATAAAATTCAGTGTGAAATAGCGCGTAAAATGATTCCAGAAACTTCTTTGAACGACTTTGGGGAAAGGTGGAGACCAAATGATTTGATAGTGGCAAGTAGAAAGACAATCAGAGACACACTTCAACAGGAGTTGTTTAAAACGCATAAAGAAAAATTCTTAGTGTTACGTGTACCGTTGTGTTACAGACCAACTAATACACGACTATAGAATATCGACGTTGATATAGCAGGACAACCCGAGAAACATAATCTTGTATTAAATGATATTGCTTTGGTTCCTGTCAATGTTGTTGAGGATGCGATACGCGCTTACGAATCTCCGTGGACGCTAGGATACGCGATGACGATTCACTCATCTCAAGGATTAACCATCACTGAGACAATTGTTTGGATCGTTGATGATTATATCGAATGGTCGAACTTGGTTTATCTTGTAGTATCCCGAGTCATAAAAATATCGCAGCTACGAAGAATTTTCCTGGACGCGTCAGAAACCATTAATGATGATATTGACAACGATATAATAAAAAAAAATTAGTCGGTTATAAACAAAGTGACCAAAAAAAAAATAATAATCGAGAATTTGATATCGATGCTGAATTTATTAACACCCTGAAACAACAGCAGAATAGTCACTGCGCGAGTTGTAATTGCTTAATGTTATTGCAGTACTCGAGTAATAATCCAAGACAATTTACCGTGGACAGAAAAGATAACTGTCGCGGTCATACACGAGAAAATGTGATGCTGACCTGCCTTGAATGTAATCGACGGAGGGGTACTGGCACCCTTGGTGCTAGTTAAGTGATCGCGGTGTTAATTGAGTGTCTTCGGAAATTAATTTTAATTGTTCACGTGTAAATCCATGTTGAGGAGCAGTTGAATCCAGTCTGTAGATCGCGGGTCTACCCGAGGATCTTGTTATGTTAGATACCTTGTGTGTCTTGATACTCCAGACAGGATCAGTCGCTCTGTTTTTTACCGCTTTCAAGTTCCCCGGGTTCATATAAATATCTTAGTCACACTGCCCTGCACTGGTTGTTTTGAAAAATCACGTCGTTCTATTGTTATACACGCGCTTTTGATTGGATTAATTGGTTATTTCATTATTTAGCGCGGCTATCACACTTTGTAATTTTGCAACCCATTCGCGTGATCTTTTGTCTTGAATGAATTCTTTCGCGTACTGATATCGAAACAACCGCTCAGCAAGTGTTCAATCAAATCGTTCAACAATTGACTGATCACGGTGAATTATAATATGTCCTCGTCTGATGGTGGCATTATGTTGCTTCATCAACGATGATACTGCATCCTGAAATTCTATGCCAGGATCAATTTGTAACAGCTGTGACCATTGCAAGGGTCCACGTTGATAAATTTATTTAAATGCAGAAGCAACTTCAATTGCTGCCTTTGTTGACAACGGCTCTGCTTCTTTATATCTACTTGCAACAACAACGACAGTTAACGCGTATTTATGTTATTTGACGTCTTCGGATTTTAATGGTATCATGTCGTAAAAATAATATATCAGCTTGATGAACTTCATTAGGAACTACAATATCAAAATGTTCAAAGTGAATTCGTTTAGGTGGTGGTAGCTAAATTTGCCATATTGCTTGTCGTGCTAACCCCGCTTCAGCGGTGGCACGTGTAACCTTTACTGCTTCGGTGAGTTTACTAATCGCTGATCCACCTTTCCAATATCCTCTTGGAGAATAATAATCGATTCCATTTATAATTAATTACCAGCACCTAGCGCTAATTTACCTTTCATTGCGGATCTTACTAACCAATTAGCCAATGCTTCCTTGAAAGATTTATTTGTAATGGAATTTAGTGTGTGAATTAATTTTACATCTGCTATGTGCCTGTGCTGCAGATCTTTGCTTTTATAAGCTAATCATGAGCATGACACGCTTTATCAATAGCATTTATCGGATACTCACCTGGTTTTGGTTGGTCTTGGTTGTCAAGTCTGATATCAAGTCGGGTTCCAGGGCCTCAGTAATTATATCATGGGAGGTGCTTTTCTCCTGGGTATTTAGCCCACGGAGTCCCTGATAACTCTGTTAATTTTGCGGCAATATCACCTCATCGTTTTATTATTTTAAATATTCTTTGACTTTGACTGTGAGGGAATAAATTTAATATTTTTGTACCACATCGATTACATTTACCCGTAACCGTTGATCTGTTATTTTTGTTGTAATAGTTGTTAGATCACCTATTGGGGTACGTGTCCTACATTTCACACAATAAAGATCCATAATTATTTTATATATGACATGGATATATTTGATTCTTCAGCGACAAGAAAAGAAGAGCCAGTCGAGCATCATGCAGCGCTACCAAATTCTAACCGAATGATTATCATAATTCCATCTGGAAGTGGTAAGATGCAACTGTTACTTAATTTGATAATGAGATGGTTAAAATGGGATAAGTTGTATTTGGTAGCACCATCAGTTGATGATCAAAGATGTTATGATGTACTCAAGGATGTTAATGAAAACGCAAGATTATTGGATGACGACATCATTGAATTTATAACCGATATTGATGAAGCGCCGAGTTTTGATGATTTAGACGGATTTATTAATAATTTGGTTGTTTATGATGATGTGCTGCTGGACAAACAATCAAATCCAGCTAGGATTTTTTCTCGAGGTAGACATAAAAACAATGATGTGATTTATGTTACTCAGCGATACACACAAACACTAAAGGTTATCAGAGATAACTGTAATATTTTAGTTGTGTTTAATGGAGTCGCTACTCATAAGTTGCGAAATATTCATCAAACTTGGTGTGGTGGTGACAATGATATAAATAAATTTAGAAACCTTTTTTCACGGGCGCAAGATACTCTACGCGGATTTATAACACTAAATTTACATGATCACATAACAAGATATCGATTTGGACTTGATCACATTTTTGGATAAAAGTATAGCAGCAGAGAGGCGCTGCCTCCAACTTGACACCGACGTGATCGCTGCGATTTTTCGCGATCAGAAAAACTTATCAGCGATAGGCTGGGTAAGTCAATTAGAGTTTATTAAGTTCGTTGACAGGGTTGTCTCATACCAAGTACTGAGACAATCGCGATTTTGTTTTGCGATTTTCCAGGAAGGCTTATTTTGCGAAACGGAGAGTGAACAAATTAGAACCTGTTCAGTCTCTCTGCTGCTGTTTCTGAGGCAACCCTGTTTGTTTGACAACGGTGATCATTTCATAGATAGGTCCTCGAGTTTATTATTTGATAATGAAAACGACTCTGTTGCCTCAACAAAGTTGTTTTATGGGTAAGATCGTCTGGTCATCCTAATAAAAAAATAGGTGTTTGGCTCAGAAACTCCCTTATATTCACTACTATCGTACTTCTGGCTGAGACGCGGATGTAAACTTGTGACGTCATTGCCATTTTTCCTACAGCGCTTATATGTTTACAATGTAACCATTATTTATCTATTTTGAGATACCAGTGTTTAACTTGTCTGATTTACATAAAATTATAAAGTTTATTAGTGATTTATTGATGTTCACTTTTATCATTTCTTCATAAGCTTTAAGTCCTTAAAAGTGAAGGTAGTATATCATTACATCAGTTGAGACCTTTAAAAAGGTCTCGTGTTCTGGTTGTCGTTAATTTGAAGACAAAAAATGAAATTAGAAAAGTAGCATGAATGAGGCACAATCTGTACGCAGGAAATAAAAGTAAAGGTCTACATAAAATAATCAGGTACGCTGATTTGTCAGTGTCTCTTTTAGCATTTAGAACAACCTCTTTAGAAAGCCTAAGTCAATTAATTTACACTTCAAGATCATAAAGAGCTTAGCGCGGACATTATATTCAGCTTAGAGGGTCATTATATGCTCTAAACCTTTCGGGGGTAGGGAAATTTGCTTGCAAAATAGAGCCATATTAAATGAAGTCATCACGATTGACCAATTTTTACTTGTACACAAATGTCATCTTGAATGATTTCATTATTCCTTGCACATGACCTGATTTAGTTGCAAACAAATAGAAAAGAAACATACAATGAGACCTTGTGACTTTATAATTTTGTTTCTGATATTTGATTTGTATATATGCTTATGTTTATTTAACATTTTTAGCAGAAAAGCTTCTATAAGGCATCCAGGTTCTTTGGTTTGACAACAAACCTGGGTAAAACAGAGGTACTCCTTCAGCAAGTTCCTTACAGAAACCCACCAAAATCCACCATCAAGATCGAGGGGAGACAGATGAAGAACGTGGAGAGCTTTACATACCTGGGAAACACAATATCTTCAGATGGGTCGCTGGACAATGAAATTACAGCCATAATAAAAAAAGCAAGCCAAGTCCTTGAAAGACCTCGTGTCAGAATCTTGCAGCAAAAAGATATTTGGATGCCCACCAAGACCAATGTCTATAATGTTGATGTACTCACCACTCTGTTTCAATGCTGTGAAACCTGGACTGACTATTGTAGGCATGTGAAGAAACTCGAACAATTTCACATGCGCTCACCACGGTCACTCATGCAAATCAGATGGCATGACAGAGAGCCCAATTGAGAAATCCTCAAAAGGGCGTGTGTTCCTGAAGCACTGGTGTTGAAAGCCAAACTCAGATGGCCACGTCAATCGAATGGAAGAACCCGAATACCGAGACAGCTCTTTTATGGTGAGCTCAATCAGGGAAATCGAATCTAGGTCACTACCCCTAAAAAGGAACAAAGATAACCTTAAGTGTAACCTGAAATGATGAGGAATCCAACCAAGCGAGCTGGAAGACTCGGCCAAAGTAATGTCTACATGACAGAGGCTCATCACAAAGGCTGTTGAAATAGTGGAGAATGACTTCCGCAAACTACTCACAGATATGACAGAAAAACGGCACATCGCAACATTCCTGATAATCAGGTCTACAGACTTTCCATGCCCATCCTAACACTTCTTGTGTGCTTCCAGCTTTGGACTCAGGAGCCACGTGCGTAGTCACCATGGACAGCACAACTAGCGTCATTATCGGACACGATGGACAACCAAAGAAGAAGATTTATCTTCTATTATGTTTCACCTTTCCAAAATGATCATATGTTATGTACCTCTGTATTGTGTACTTAATTTTGTCCAAAATCATGATGTAGCTGACCTGTGACATTTACTTTGTAAACAACATAATACATAAAAATTAATTAATATTTTCTCTATGATTGTAGATTACATACTCAGATAGTTATGAATGGTAATCACGTTTATTTGCATCAGGCTGTAGGATATCATTTTTTCATTTGGAAATTATAAATTTTTTTGACAACTCTGAATGCATTTTAATAGAAGCTGACCCACATTTTGGCTCTACTATTGTGTCTTAGCTTTTAATAGACTATTACTGTTATTTATTTTAAATATTACTCAATCTTGCCTTAACATCTAAAGCTGAATTAGTCATACAATTTGGTTTAGTTTTTAAAAATTTGGGTCTACCTGTTTATTCAAATCATTATTCACTTTGAAATACTAAGTGCTCAAAAATATTTTTGTAATGAACACTAATTTATTATTATGGTGAATTCAGAAATGGGCATTTTTGATTATGTTATTGTGATACATTCAAAGACTGTTAGTACTTCGCCACACTTCCCACCATTGCAACAATACTACGTTCGAGAGTCTTGGTCAATCAATACATTCAATATAGAAATTTATTTGTATTACCACTGGAATTCATTCAGCAACCGCTTCCTACATTTGGACTTGTGATAGAACTTTTAGGACCATTTGGGATTTAATTCACAATACTGTAAGGCTTACTTTGCGTTTTAGGAAAATAAATTATTTCTTGAATTTTAAAATAATTGTTGGTTTTCTCTCTCTTTTTTAACTAAGTGTAAGACCATAGAATAGTCATACATACATACATTCTAGTAACATCAGTATCCATTTGGTGAAAAAAATCAGTACCAGCTAAAGCTAGTAAGATTATGAATCGACCAACGATGAGGGTGGGAATATTCCGGTTCAGGTTCCTAGATTGCTTTTAAAGAAAATGCCCGATGGAGAAATTGTCTTGCTGAGAATGAAAACAAATACAAATGAATTTTAAAAAAATTGATGTAAGTTACCTCCCTTACAATTCAAAATCAAGTAATGATTGGCATGGACATTCTGTTCATCTATGACGGCCATTGTATGACTCAAACGTTTCTGTAATATGATATTCGTGTATAGCAGTGGTTCTTAAAGTGGGCAGTACCGCTCCCTTGGGGCCTGTGGCATTATCGAGGGTGCGCTAATGCTGAATAATGCTTGTTACATGATAAGGTGAGGGAGGGGCGCTGAGGATAACCAAGGGGGCGGTGACCCAAACAAATTTGCTAACCATTGGCGTATAGCTTGAAAAGAGGCAAAATCTGGCACTATTGTACCAATGCGACGTTAGCCCAATACCTGGAGAAGTATAAAACAACTAATGTACATGAAATCGTTCCTACGTTTTTTGAACGTGTTTAATGAATGTGATGGGGTCACTCGCCTTGATAAAACCCGCCATCCTTAATGACGTCAACAATCACATGACGATTGTTTAATTGTTAAGCAAATGCCATCTGGAATTACGTTCTTACTCAAGCACATGTCTTACATTAGTTGCAAACAAATACAAATGGACAACAAATGAATCATGGTGGCTGTACCATTATAGCAGAGCAACAACGGTTCAGCATCCATTCTGTGGGAAAATCCGTATCATTAGTTTGAGTTTGGTCAGCCTTTGGCCAAACCAATAAGGTGGGTGGGGGTATTCAGGCTCAAAGACTGCTTAAAAATACTTCTTTCTATCAGTTGGAAACGAAATTAGTTGATATGAATAAAAACAAAAGATCTTAATTAGAAAGAGAATTATACCCCCTTCCCTCCGACCCTGAACGGAAGATTAAATGGTCGGTCCCGGACATAAGACTTGAGCATACTATCTTTCTTTTTAAATTAGTTATTGCTTTTTCTGGTTTGTAACCCATGATACAATAAAGCTTTCCTAAGCAGGTCTTATTTTTGCACGAGGGCACAGCGGTGCAAATGCTGTTTTTGTACATATGCTAATGTCCAAACCAAATGACCTGACACAAATCCTCTCTCCTTATATATAATGGAAAGGTATAATGTGTTTTCAAATCTTGTGAGGGTGATATTACCTTTTTATTTGATAGCTATTCATGCTCTGAATCCTATCAATTAACTTTACGGTCTGTGGAATTTATACAGGTATGCTAGTTTGTGTCGTCTGCGAGATATATATATATATATATATATATATATATATATATATATATATATATATATATATGATTTTATCTAACATATGTAAACACTCTTAGAGGAAAGGGAACTATCAAATTAAAGGAATTTTCTTATATTTACCAGAAGTAAATACAAACTTTAATTTCAACCTAGTTAAGTACTCACCTGAGAAATATCGACCTGGTAATTGAAGCCGTACTCAATAATAGTTCGCTTTGGCCTGGAATTTTCAAAGCATGCTGTGGTGAGCTTCAGGACCCGTGCTTGTTACGACTATTAGACTGAGACTGAATCTTGCATTCATGGGTCATGATTTGTACCACATGTACATTGCTTTTCAGTAAATGGAGTCGCTGGTTCATCCTGATGTAAAGATGTGTTCTACGGAATTTAATAACTGGAATAATATTTTATGTGATTCAACAAGAGAATGTTGACACGTCAATATAACGCTGAATATTATAGACGCCATCGCCTTCCTTTTTGGATTTTCATCGGGATTTGAGCTGTGATTCACTTAGAACTTTTCATTGCTAGAACTTGTATTTAATTCTTGGATAATGTTTGGATTTAATTCGCAATACCGTAACTTTTTGGCCATTTTTTACCTAGTATTTCAGGGCAATAAAGTATGGGTTAAATTTTACAAACCAAATATCCAGTGGCTTTTACAAATACTAATAAGTTGTGAGAACAAATTAAGGAATAAGAAAAATCAAAGAATAAAATCCTATGACATATTATAGGGGCCCAGCGTGGCATTACAATTTTCTGAATGTCAAGTAGCATTACAATTTTCTTTTTCATTTTTTACTTTAAGAAACGGGGGGCCCGAGTTGCCGAGTGGTCTAAAGCGCTCACCGTTACGGATCACTGCCATCTCACCTCTGTCTGCGTGGGTTCGAGTCTCATATTCGGCCTATATGGGTATGTGATAAAGCTTGCCAGTAGCTTCTCGTGGGTCGGTGGTTCTTTCCGGGGTTTTCCCGGGTTCTTCCTCCACCATTAATACTGGCCGTCATGTATAGCCTATCATGTGCTGAAAAATGGCGTTAAACTCCACAACAACAACAACTATGACATATTATAAACTTAAGGGACTAGCTGATACAACATACAGCTTACGTACTAACTCCCCATAAAAAGTGATTTCCGTGCAGAAGGGTTGATGTTACAAGTTATTCAATAGGACAACAGGTCATTACAATACATGAGGGACTGGCGTAGCGGTTATCAATGTATCTTATAACACATCTATATACCTCCCAAGTTTGCTATCAATTAAATACACATTCGGTTTTAATCATATTTAAGACCATGAAAACTTTAAAATTCCTTAAACCCGCATTTTCAATTATGTTTCAAGTTGGTACAGTATGTAAAGAAATTATGATCATTGAATGAGTAATACGGTCAATGAACATAGAAGGATAAAGGAAAGGCCTCCTTGTTACAAGAATCCCAAAGAAATTTAGTTTTACTCCAAATTTTCTTCTGCTCCGATTGCTACTGAACAAAGCACTCTAAAGAAAACCACTCGAGGTAATTTGATATGTATATGACAGTATACACTCCCAAAAAGATTTAAAGATACAACTGAAGATTGGAGCTATATATTTATTTCAGTAAGAAACCTTGCAACAATGGTGATATTCTGATTGAAAGCTTCTTGGCAACGATTACAAAGTGAAACTTCTATCCACACACACACGCACGTATGTACGTACGCACGCACACACACACACACTCATACATATATACATACATACATGCATGCATACGGACTTAATATGTTATTAGTTAATTAAGATGGTGTAATCCAAAATAGTTGCGCAAGATTTAATTTTTGGTGGCAGAAAGAGCAGAATTGAGGTTCAGAAGAGTAAATGAACATGAACGTGAAACCGTGCAATTTGAGAGCATCACCCATACATATTATTTAAAAATGTTTGACATCCAGTGCTGCGAACAACTGATACCTGGATTCATTTAAAAGGTGTTAGTCAAATATAAATAATTCCTGATTTGAGCAGAAGTTTTCAGTTTCTTTATCATTTAATTATTGATCACTCTTCTTGTTTATATTTAGAAACGTAGGACATAAATCAGTTCTATTCAACTATTTCCATTTCCAGGGTTTTTTACCCTTTAAGCCAAATACTTGCTTATTTTCACCGTTACACACACACACACACACACACACACACACACATGGGGCCCCGAGTGGCCGAGTGGTCTAAAGCGCTGTCCGTTACGGATCACTGCTATCTCACCTCTGTCTGCGCCGGTTCGAGTCTCGGATTCAGCCAGTGTGGGTATGTGAGAAAGCTTGCCGGTAGCTTCTCGTGGGTCGGTGGTTCTTTCCCGGGTTTTCCCGGGTTCTTCCTCCACCATTAATACTGGCCGCCATGTATAGTCTATCCTGTGCTGAAAAATGGCGTTAAACCCCACAACAACAACAACAACAGCACACACACACACACACACACACACACATACATACATACATACATACATACATTATTAGTTGCATATATGCATGCATACATATATCGAACGCCAACATAAATGCACATGTCCATGTATGCTTGTATCACCCGATACGTCCATTGTTTCAGCCTATAAGCCTGGAATGGTTGATATTGTTAAGGCCTTCAACCCTCAACAACGTATATTTTCGTACGATGCAGTACACGTTATGTCGCTACCAAGCCTTAACAATGTTGTTGGAATATTTTCTCTGTTGCGCATGTGCGCAATTTTTAAAACTAAAACATCCGGTTGCGGAAAATGAGCGTAATTAGTAGTTGATAGCAGAGCGTTGAGAATTTGAAATGGAAAATATGTCGACTGAGGCCCACATGACAGCTCATACTCTGATGGTATATTTATCCTAATATTTCCTTAACACACTTGTTACAATATATAAAATTGATTTTTTGCTCACATGTTTAAACCTTGAGTAATTCACCACTATCTCACCTTATGTTGCATTACTATAGACTGTCACACGGCAAACATCATAGCGATATGACTCAAATTGTTAAAGCAACGTCAAAATTGCAAATCAAACCAATATATACTGCTTCGTCCTGAATTAAAATAATACCCCTCTGATATGAAATACATCTACCATGGTGGTCATCTTGAAAATTGTACAGGTACTCTCAGGTCTAGCCGCGATAGCAGCGACTGCGAATGGCGGCAGTGGCTCTTAGCATTATAACTGGACATATGACACAATTAATTTTACTATATGTTCTCTACATTTGTTTCTCAGTACTGACCTTTCCACTGTGTGACAACCAATACAAATCATATGTTAATCTAAAATACCTTCAAAGATGACTTCACGGTGAAGTTCTCCTCAAAGGTTGACCTGCTCTTTTTTTAGATGCTGAACTGTCAACATAGCAGCATGTAAACAGAACACAGATTTCACTTCCGGATCATCACCAAGGCCTTATTACTCACTGTGCACTGTCGCCGAAATACACACATACAACAACACCCTGAGCTCATATTATCAAGAATAAACAGTTACCTTTAAATCCCTACCAAAAATGCATAAATGAAACTTCTATCACCACCAAAATGAGAGAGTAAAAAATGTTCTAAAAATAGACTAGAACTACATTCACGGGTACTGAACTGGAATTATTAATTGTGAACCGATTCCAACTAGGAGAGGGACTATTGTCTCTCCAGATCTCTTTGACATAGCGCAACCCCTGTCGCTCTTATCTTAGATGGATAGTCATGTCTGGAAAACGAAAGCGCAATACCTTCTCTATTAACCGGTCGATGGAAAATACAAGTGATACGCAGTGGACTTATGACCTCGGTTATAACAATAAAATATCACGTAAAAGGTATTAGTTTGGGCACTAATTATCCCGCGCAAGCATGGCGCCCCCGAATTAGACTAAAACTTCCTACTAAAGTTCAATGGCACCGGTTCTCAATTGTTATTTTCATATCTCTGGTCGGTAAAGATTAAATCTCTGTCCGACTGTTTAGCAAGTGACATTGTTAACGCGACAGTGACGTCATTCCTATACCAATATATTTAAGTCTGGCATTAGTCACTTTCTGCAGGGGTGTGACAATAAAACTCCCATTGTGAACACTCAGCTTCTTGTTGTCAATTTGTGTAGTCAATCTTATCCCCACTCGAAATATAAATACGTGTAGTTGCATATAGTATAAAAGAAATATATGTATAGTATTATACTATGTTTTAGATACTCCATTCGTTTCCATTATTAAATAATGCGCAGTTCTTGTTGCATATCAAAAGTACAGCTTACATACTATTCGTACATTGTCATGAGTTAGTAACACCAAAAATGTATATTTAATAAGGTAGTACAACCAATGACGTTTCCACCACAGAAATCGAATGATCAAATTAATTATGTTACACAAACACACCCTTATAGTTGTAGAACTTCCAAGTTAACATCTTCATATTGACCAGCGGTCATGAAATGCATTCCTAATTACAAAACTAGTTTTAAAAGATTAGGTAACCTGTATTACTAGAACATAATGCCATACTGTCTTAGGGAGTACCCCGTCTTTGCGTTCTTCTAGATCGTATCCTTAAGGAAATACCTTGGTTTGTTCTATTTACAGGTAAATATGACAAGTAAACCCTCCTGATGTGTATTGGCAGCTCCTGAAGTCATATATTGTGGTTACAAATTCTCATGAAATGGAAGTTAGATGAATTTAAATTGACTCTATCAAAACTTATTCAGTTCCCAAACCTCTGGTGTGTGTGTGTGTGTGTGTGTGTGTGCATATGTGTGTGAGGGATGATAGGATGTTCCCCCAGTTATGCAATAACTGAAATTCGTCCATGCGTATGCTGCCATATCAATGCCATTAAATAAATTACTTACAAATGATACTCTGTTTCTTTGAGATCATCAGTAACCACATCATTTTTGAAACTCAAAATGGCGACGATGTGTGTCCCTACTCTGGCTAACCGTGATTTTAACACGTCCTTCAGATACGCCATGTTATATTAGGCAGCACTGCTTTCAACTATATTTTTGTCTCGAACAGGCAAACAAGAGATGAAGCATGAGATTGCTTATGGCGACAAAGCCCTAACATATAGAAAATGACGTTTAGAAGGTATCATAAAAGGTAAGGGGCCCCGAGTGGCCGAGTGGTCTAAAGCGCTCTCCGTTACGGATCACTGCCATCTCACCTCTGTCTGCATGGGTTCGAGTCTCGGATTCAGCTAATGTGGGTATGTGAGAAAGCTTGCCAGTAGCTTCTCGTGGGTCGGTGGTTCTTTCCGAAGTTTTTTCGGGTTCTTCCTCGACCATTAATACTGGCCGTCATGTATAGCCTATAGTGTGCTAAAAAATGGCGTTAAACCATACAACAACAACAACAACAATAAAAGGTAAAATTCAATTACGTCTTCTTAAATATTTCCTGTTATTACAGATCAATAAGTATTCTTGTGACTAAATACAGTGTTACACACATCGAATATTCCAAATCGTTGGTATCATTGTTTACAAGAATATAACATTTATATTTACACCTGCTGAAAGATCAAACACACACACACACACACAATATGCCGATAAGCTGTCGCCTAATGGCTTCGTACTTAACGATATATCACATCATTTACCAGCGGCAATTTACCAATATTAGCGCGTGTGTTCTGTTTGTAAGAATACATGTCTTTACTTAGAAGAATCTTGCCGCCGAACTTTAATTACACAAGCGCTATTCCGTATAAAGCTAACAAATGCGAACTTATAAATGAGATTTTACATACTCATGTTTCAATTCAGAATTAAGACTGAACGTTATCTGATGGTCTGATGAAACAAACAGCGTTACCAACAGATTCAGAAAATGTTTCAACAGGAATGTATCTTACGACAGTCATACTATTTTAACCGTCTGTAATACCTGATTATAATCATCTCTTTATTTTAAGAAGTATTTCTCCAAAACCCATTCGTTCACATATTCATTGTTATTATTGTTCATATAACTTGCAAACGAAATGTGATTTTATGTGGCTAACAGAGAGAGAGAGAGAGAGAGAGAGAGAGAGAGAGATACCTGGCTGCTAAGAAACGCAGGAGTCGACTGCGGTAACTCTGCTTAGATACTATGCTAACATATTTGTTAGAACATATGTTTGCTCTATGTATATCCTCTTTCGTTGCAAATTAATATTCCTAAAAGGCTACAACAGTACCCAGGATAGTGCCATTTATAGTCAACTAAGAAGACAGGTCCACTAGATCACAGATGATAACAAAATGCAGAATAAATGAACTTCTTGTGCACTAAATAAAGCAACAGAAATTAACCATGCATTTTTGATGAAGATGCATGCATGATTTTTATTATGCTTTTCCGGCTGATTCTATGTACAAATAATAGCTTTTACACTGAACTAATGCTATCAAGAAATCTCTGTTATAGTATTACTCTCCGACAGCCATGGGCTATTTTTAATATTCACCTCTGACAACACTACTCAAACAACTACTTTGGACGATAGGCATGATTACAGTTCACTGTCATAATAGCGAATTGACATTATTCTCGATATGTTTAACCATTGCGATCTTTTGATATTTTCTACTGTTGTAGAACAATAAACCATACATCAAGTTGGCCGTTCATTTGAAGGCCATGTTACACTTGTACTTGTCTAACTGTCATAAGTAGTCACTAACCAAGTAAATCCATTTTCAAGCCTAATTCTGATAAATGTAAATAAAACTGCACATTTAATGTTGGTATAGACGCAATGCTTATCTATTAGGTTCACGACCTATACGGTACGGGTGGTATGTGTGCGCCAAATGCAAAACCTTCAGTGAGACCAAAACAGAAATATTGAATATAAAAACCTGTGGTCTATTGAATAAGTCATAATGTTAGGTGTGTACATATATTTCTATTTATACATCAGTGTATATTTTTGTTGTTGTGGGTTTAACGCCACTGTTCAGCGCAAGGAACGGTGTGCATGATGGCCACCATACCTTGTGGAGAAGAACACGGGAAAAACCGCGCTATGAACTATGACATGTGGGGGAAGAAAATCCGTTTTGAGGGTACTTCCTGACTGATATCAAGTTTGACTTGAATAACGTGTATGCGTGTAATTATCTGTCATATCCTGCAATATTTAGGTTGTTTCGTTGTTCAAAAGAAGGTCGCTAATCCATGGAGATTCTCGATACATAATGAACTATATTTATATTATCACAGGTATTAATTAGCTCTTTTTAATGCATTGAATAATCATTTGGAGCTTACACCGGTTTGTGCAAGATGTGTCTCGCACTCGTTGACGTCTGATCCCAAGCAAACTCGGAGCATCCTTCCGTCGACTAACAGTATCAAGGACCTAAATAGTTACCACTTACAAATTATAATTGAAATACATCATCCCACAAAAACTCAACGAAATAAAACAAATTCATTCAAAAATCATTTAGTTTGCTCCGGTACTATTGTATAGAATGAACTCCCAACCCCAAAGCAATTAGGTCAGAAATAAATCTGAACTTATTCAAAACGGAGCACGTGACTACTATCTTGAAAGGCAGTTTTCATTGTAATTATTGAAATACATGCAATCCAATGTATTCTTTTAATGCGTTTTATAGATACTTTATGCTTTTATATTAAATGCATTTTTATATTTCTTTCTCTCTTGTATTTGCAATAATTTGTTATTCTGTGTTTCTGGGGAGAATAGTATAATATACTAACCGAGTTCTTCCCATCAAATGAAGTCTTGTTCTTATTTGTATTATGATAGAGATTTACAGTATACTGGCAGATATGATGACTTCCTCATAAAATGTTGCTTGTTATCATCCTTCAGATGCAAATGTGTCACGAGTTTTTCTGAAATTCTCGTGTATTTTACGGGATATTTATTATGCATGTTACTATTATTTGTATTCCTGGCAGAAAGGCAATACAAATGTTATTACAGTGAAACATAATTTCCGCGTTAGCTCAATAATGTTTCTTAAATAACATTCACTTCAGTTTCTCAAAATAGAACTAATACAGTTATTAATTTTGAATGTCGTGACACCAAAGGATATAAATTATATTTTGAATTTCATATTTAACAGATTATTGGTTATGTCATGACTAGGAAACTGGAAGAGACGATATAAAGTAACAACATATATTTTATTAATCTGAGTTTACTAAGATAAGTTCTATCAAACTACAATATCATCCATTCGGCTGTCATGTCCTATCTCTTTGTCATCATCATAAATTTAAGTCCACCCTCTATTAGAAATCGGGGTAGCAATTTTGACTTATTTGAACCTCACTTGGAGACGAAAAGACTTTCCATATTTACATGTTTGCTTTACAATCTTATATCACATACTTGCGCTTGTATGTATGTATGTATGTATGTATGTATGTATGTATGTAGGAATGGATGCATCTATGTATGTATGTATGTATGTATGTATGTATGTATGTATGTCTGTATGGATGAATGGATGCATCTATGCATGTACGTAGGTAGGTAGATAGGTAGATTGATAGGTAGGTAGGGACGACTGTGTTTGATAGAAGGTATGTGTTTTACATAGATGCTAGTCTCGTTCTAGTCATCTCTTTAAAGTAGGGGTCTATTTTTTGGAGTGTATAATACATTCTTTATTTAAACTGTGAAATATGATGTTGTCTGTTGCAAAAAGGAGACATATTTCTATATTTCACAACTTTACAATGTAATGCGGACACAAAATTCGGAAAATGTTTTGTTACTGTCAGACAATGATCACATTATTACCACGCGAGAACAGTGCGTTCTTTTGTGAAGTTGAAATAATAATTGTTCTCTGACCTGTTCAACCAGTTAACGATCTCATAATACCTGGCAAAGTTGCCATACCAAGCTAACATTATATTTTATACATGTATGATATAAAAATGCTGACAAGGAAATGATAAAGTTAATTTGTTGGACAACAGCGAATCGAGCTCAAGCTATTGCAAGGTAAAGGTGGAACGTGAGGAATAATTTTACAAGTTAACGTTCAAACGTGGCAAAATAGAATAATTTAACATTTTATGAAGATCATCATTTCTACGTGTCTGATATTTTCTTTCTTGGGTTTTTCAGGTAAGCGTGTGTGTTATTAGTATGCTGAGGAGTAGTAAATTTAATTTGTAGAATTATTAGTGATATTAATTAAATATCGAAAGCATGTGAGACATTCTTATCGGTTACCTTTAAATGTAAGGACATTGGTTTGGTGCATGTTCAAATCACTAGTATTATTTTAGGTAAGGTGCTCTTAGTACTAGACCATCTCTAGTACGAGGGGTTTCTTTTTATGGAGTGTATAATACATTCTTTATTTAAACTGTGAAATATGATGCTGTCAGATTCAAAGAGGAGACATATTTCTATAGTTCACAACTTTTCGTTACAATGTATTGCGGAAAAAAAATCAGGAAAATCTTTAATTTTACTGTCAGACAATGATAACATTATTGCTACGCGAAAACGATGGGTTCTTTTGTGAAGTTGAAATCATTGTTTCGATGTCGATACTTTATATTACTGAGCAACTTCGCTGACCTGTTAAACCAGTTTACGATCTATTTTTACCTGTCAAATTTTACCCTACCAACATAACACGATATTTTATATGACATAAAAATACAGACAAGGAAGTGATAAAGATAATGTGCTGGACAACGGCGAATCGAGCACGAGCTATTTCAAAGTAAAGGTGAAACGTGAGGAATACTTTAACTTAATCGACCAGAATGAACTACAAGTTAACGTTGGAACGTGGAAAATAGGGGCTAATTATTTTTTTTAACAGCAATGAAAATCATCGTTTCTACCTGTCTGATATTCTCTTTCTTGGGTTTGTCAGGTAAGCGTGTGTGTTATTAGTATGCTGAAAATTAGTAGATTTAATTTGTAGAATTATTAGTAGTATTGAGGGAATATCGAAAACATGTGTGACATTATTTTCGGTTACCTTTAAATGTAAGGACACATGATTGGTGCGTCTTTAAATCGCTGTTATTATTTTAGGTCAGGTGCTCTTAGGACAAGACCTTTTATTATATATGTGAGTTATAATTTAACACAAACGCTTGAATTGTAAGAAATGCACGGTGATTCAAACAGAATCGGTGTACCGTAACACCGAGGCAAGAAGGTCAAATAATTGAATATCTTTTCTTTAAAACGTCAATGCAAGGATTACATTTTCGAACACCATATTTAGTTATCAAACACGCCGTTTATTTTGTCTTTAACACATATTCAATTGCTTTTATATTTAAGCAGTTATCAAAATTACAAGTATAATACTTTTGTGATAATTTCTCGGTATTCTCGGCTAATCCATTTCCTTTGTTCTAAGGTTCAGTATTAGAACTCAAAGATGTAATAATTAAGGCACACTATAAATAAATTTTAATTAATTAAACATGAAAACAAAAACTGTCAACACTACAGTTAAAATGACATTATATTTATGAAGATTAAGAGATCTCTCATGCGAAAATTGATATAAATTTTAATGGACAGTTGGACAGGTATGCAATTATACAATTAATATGCATTAAGAACTGGATAAGAGTTTCGTCCTATCCATGATTGATGTCTAACGTTCGGCATTGCCAAGTCTAACCTTTTGTGGATGTGCTTTATTTTATTCCCCCATAAAACGTCAAGTGCTATTTTGTTTTGCTTTTGCACATGTTTTCTATGAATTATATTATGATTTGTCTTCCTTATTACTACAATAAGCAATACTGGAAAATACACATATGTCAGACACAACGGACGTTATTTATGATGTTACGAGACACGTATGAAAAATGCCATCTTATGGCTAGGTGTATCGTATCGTTCGCGCTTATTTTGCTATACGGTAGATTCACTCTAGAACAATAATTATTATCGGCATATAATGATGTTATAATCACCATTTTTAGTATCGACCTCTGTCTGCCTTCGGGGTGGATTCGTGGGTACCCAGCCACAGTTTGGACCCGGATGTATGTACAGGTGTCACTGTGTGGGTGATGTACAGTGTGACTATGTTACGGGGGAATGTACCGGGGGATGTGCTGCAGGCTGGATGGGACCTGGTTGTCAGTATGGTAGGTTATTTTTGGTGAATATTTCACTCTATCTCAGCCATTTATTTTGAACACCGGTACAAATGTGATCATACTATTATATTTTGATAAGATTTCATATATTTTGTGCATGCGAGGTGGATTCAAGGACAACCGAAATGTATAGGACCCACGGTACTAATTATACGGAAGAACTGTGAACCAGTCTAGAAATGGGTGAACAAATAATAGAGCATTTACGGGTTTGGTGGTCCATAATTTGGTCAATAATGAAAATTAAAATTTTTAGTAAAATTATCTTTTGAGAGCTTATCCTATATGTAAATAAAAAAATATAGACATATTTCTACTGATGCAATTTTAGTACTTTTACATACTTGACTCAGGAGTACCCAATAATGAAAGTAGTATTTCATGCACATGTATGTAAACAAAGTGCCGCGGCTCATATTGTGATCTCCACACATAAGCTTGCACCAAGGTTAGATGTGCATGGAGAATTATAGGTCTCATCATCAGCACCCAGAAATGTTAAGTTATTGAATTTTGAATATGATAGTGTTTCCATATGTTTACCATTGAAGTTGAATTAGTACCGTGAGTCCTATAGGAATAGTCATGCTATACTTCGATATCCTAACGTTCTTATTAGGGATTTCGACAATGTTTTTGTTTTAATTGATAGCAAGCTTAAGATATTAAGTATTGTGTAGTGAACCATTTTCTAAGGAATCAATTAAAAGAAAATATTGTATATTATTTAGTATCAAGTAAACTTTATATAAACGGGGTTGAGTATTTCTAGATCCATACTCTTTTGATTCATTCTTGTTTGCTTAAATAACCATTCTTAGCGTATGAAACTTCAATAAAACTATATCTCAGACAACTACTTCATCCTTTTATATATTTATCGGTATTGAAATATGAAACACAAACACCATTTTTATGAAACATTGTCTCTTTTGCTTATGCGAGTCGCGTCTTTTTACAGTGTCCTTAAGAACGTACAGTCTTTCGTATCAATTCCCCGTTATAAACAACGTTTGATTCAAACTGAATAATAAATTATTACAGATATAATTATATATTTTTTTGCATAAGACTAAACCGTAACTAGGTATAGCACTTTATCTCTCATTATTTTAATAATAATAATAATAATAATAATAATAATAATAATAATTCCCAGCATGGATAATGCAATATTTGATTTGAGAGAGAGAGAGAGAGAGAGAGAGAGAGAGAGAGAGAAAGTAATATTAATAAATTGGAGGTAACTAAGCAGGTTACAGGAATATGAATGACAAATAAGCTCCCTTTCTTAGGTCTGCTGCAGTCCTTCAGACAGAGAACGTGTCACTGGTTCCAAACAATCTAAAATTTACAAGTATCCAAATATTTACAAAAAGGAAGATTTTAAAAGTTGGGGGTCGTGGTTTCATATTAATCATATGATTGTTGGCAATGTTAACCTGTCGTATCACAGGGGATATTGCATACAACAAACAAGTCCAGCAATTTGTGTATGGTAGCAATATGTTAATCAACGGAAGAAATGCAACTGATGGACTTATTGGAGGTAACTAAGCAGGATACAAGAATATGAATCACAAGTAAGCTCCCTTTCTTAGGTCTGCTGCAGTCCTTCAGACAGAGAACGTGTCACCACTGGTTCCAAACAATCTAATATATACAAGTATCCGGATATTTTAAACGTGGAAGATTTTAAAGGTTGGGGGTCGTGGTTTCATATTAATCATATGATTGTTGGCAATGTTAATCTGTCTTATCACAGGGGATATTGCATACAACAAACAAGTCCAGCAATTATTGTTTGGTAGCAATACGTCAATCAGCGGAAGGAATGCAACAGACGGACTCCTTGGAACCTGTATTGGGTCAACAGCACGGATGGAAGTAGATCTGAATGCTACGTACAGAATATCTGGACTCGTCATCAATTCGAGCAATGGAGGTAATAATTATAATAATGCTAATCACATCTAGAAGAAATGTGCGAAGTTCTTTTATTTTTCAATAGACTATTAAAACAAATACTTTTCTCACACACCAACGGACCAATTAAATATAGACGGTTCACGATTTGCTATGAATAAATGAATTAAGATAGAATCTATTCTTGACAGTGAGAAACACAATTGACTTTAGAATTGCATTTAAATTTGAAAGAATGTTTTCATATCTGTTTTTGAAATCATAATGATATGGATAGAATTTAACAAACTTAGTTAAATCGTAGCTAAATCATAGAGGAGTATGAACTGTTCATATGGGAAAGTCTTTTAAAAATTCGTGAGTGAAGAATACATTTGTTTATTTTCGATAAAGAAGAGATTATTTAATTTAGATAATTGAGTTCATTCGATGATATGTTGTCTTTTCTACTTTTGAAAATGTGTAAAATTGAATTTTGTATGACAGGTTTTACTAAGAACGGTTCTTCTCACCTTAAAGGTTCAAGCAACAACGTTCTGCAATCGTTTGAAAAGGACAACATGAACGGTATCCTAAAAATAAATGCTTAGAATAAGCTGGATTAATTTCACAGAAAGTTCCTTCCATACAAAGATTTTCGTTTTTGTTTCTCAAATACCTGTATGGATTTTAGTCATACTAGGTTGAATTTGAATTTCAGCGGGCTTACATGGTTTTGAAGTTACCGTCGGAAATTCTTCTTTAAATCAAACTTCGGAGATCGCTCAAACTTGCTTCAAACAAAATACCACGGAACAGTTGAAAACAGAAATCCACGTAGTATGTACAGCCGAGATAGTAGGACGATATTTAGTCATTAGAACTCCAGATAATGCCACGAGAACGACTATATGTGATGTCAGAGTTTATGGAGGTGAGTCAGGAAAATGGTATTCTGTGTACATGCCTAGCAAAACTGACATTTAATTACCCTACACCCACAACACACAGTAGATACATCTGGAGAATAACACTACCTGTAAATTGGCCACTGAAAATCTTTACGAAGCCTCTTTTCATTTTGACAAAAAGAAAAAGAAACAAAAATATATGTTAAGATGATACATTCATTTATTCAGAAGCGAAGGCATCATGTAATACAAGTTAGATCTCCTAAAAGAAACAGACTTTTTTATTAGTGAAACATGATATTTCTATAAATTATCTCATACGTAACTTCGTCTTCACCTTTTCCACCCTCTCTTGTCGGAAAGGGATGAATTTTTGGTTCCTTAGTTTAGCCTGCATTGCGCCATTCAGACAGAGCTCGAGGGAATACTGATATAACCTACTTGAGTAAACAAATTATATTTGCTGACGTTTTATTGCACCCTTCGTCTGGTTATATAATCAAGTGATTACAATTTGAATTACTGAATGATTCGGTTGTGCGATGTTTTGAAAAATATACTCTGATATTGTTTTAATAACATTTAATGAACATCCATTGTACAAAATTGTGCATATTTATATATTACTCACCTATATATTTTGGAGTTTTGCTTAAATCTCCAGGTAGAAGCCTGGCGTACGGACGCAATGCCAGTCAAAGTACTACAGATAATGGAGACACTGGAGAAGCTGTGGCATCACGTGCTTTAGATGGTAATGTTACTACTAATTTCCCGTCTAGATCGTGCACTCATACGAAGGAGGAAACGTCAACATGGTGGAGAGTAAATCTGGAATTGGTTTACGATATCAAGAGAATAGTACTATATGGCAGAGAAGAAAGCTGTTGTGTCGGTATGCATTGGTCAACCAAGTCAAATTGTATTTGCCTTTGTACACCTATATAGCTTATAATTATTTGGCAACTTTACGTAGAGGCAAAATGTAATAGAATATTCATCTTTAAAATGGAAAACATTTTTAGTATGTTCTGTATGTGTTCTCTTTATGGTATTGCACAGAGGTAAATACGTTTATCACTTCACATAACGAACATATCACATTGAACATCTTTAAATATTGTTAAACCAATTTCTACAGCACATGGAATGATTCTTTTCATATGGACCATTTCGATTGTATAATATTGTAGACATTAAATTCTCAACGTATGCAAAAATATGTAAATGGAGATAACGTGCTCCATCCATGCCAGGGATAATCCTGACTCCGGATTGTAGTTCTATAATTTGTACTTTCCATACCAATACATTCAACTCTTTCTAACAAAACAAACTGAGACATAATGAAAACGTATGCAGTATCATCTTCATTAACCAAGGTTGCGATGTGTTAATCCTATCTACACCTTGACGAATCGATCAGATGTTTTAGTATTTTGTCCTAGCGATATCTATTGGATTTCATGAGTTTTCTCCCTTAGTATGTACCGTAAACGATGAAATAGCATATAACAGCGGTGCATCGTATACATCGGCTGAAAGTGGTGGACGCAATTGACTTCAAACGGATACTTTAAGTTTAACATTTAACGTTGTACAAACAGAGACCGGCGGTGGAAACTGGTTCATTTATTAGTCTGTGATCTCCTTGTCTAATCATATAGGGACAGTGTTCAAATTTGAACAGCTTGATTTTGGTTGGATGCCATTTATCGTAGCGCATCCATTGAAACTGACAGATCCGAAGCACTGAACTATCTGATCGATTCCCCAAAGTATCGATATGGTTAATATATCGGAATATTGGCTAGCGAAGATGTTGCAGTAGCTGAATTTAAGAGGTTTCAGCAAATTATGCTTCTCGTACTGAAAATCCAAAAAGTGTTTATATATATATATATATATATATATATATATATATATATATATATATATATATATATATATATATATATATATGAATCATAATGTCTGATTATACAAACTCACTTATTAGCATCAGCAAATAACATCAACGACGATCGAGTGCATTTTTTTCCCTGAAAAAATGTCACACCATATTATTATCACGGTGTGCGTTTTCAATCGATTGCGATCAAATTAGTTTGGTGTATTTTAGGTTTAGTATTGTATAGCACAACAACACAAGTTGGTCTTTTTCCGAGGCAATTTGAGGAATGTTCCCAGACCAAAGACACACCACTGCAGCCGATCCAGGTACATCGGATAGTAAAAGTCGAACAGGCCCACATTTTGAATTGGGTTTGACACATCAACTAGCCTGCTGATTTAAGCGCAGCAGGTCTGATTCTCGATATATATATATATATATATATATATATATATATATATATATATATATATATATATATATATATATATATATATATATATATATATATATATATATCTTGTGGTTTCTAGTAATTACCGCAAATGTACATGATGGTCATTTCAGGAAGGTTGTCTGGCTTCTCGGTGTCATTTGCGACAAACGACACTTTCAACCCGGTGTTTAAGTATCCAGAGGAAACCCCAATGGTGATAACGGAAATAACAACATTATCTGACAATTTAGCAGAACATGTGGAGATCAGCTTAAGGAATAGGACCAACTCTACAGCTTTAACCCTATGTGAAGTTTTCGTCTTCGGAGGTAAGGATAGTGGGATCGCTGAATCAAATACAGCTGCATTTCGTAACAAAACCACACCATGCTATTTGTAGGACACCCAGGGTGTTATTCAACACGCTATTCGTAAGATAGGAAAACGAAGCGCCTGAGATGTGGGGCTCTATGGTATAAAAGTTAATTTCTAAGGACTCTAGATTGCTAAATTTTATTTTCTAAGGAATGTGCCATGTTGGCTTCATTCCGGTTCTCCAAGTAAACTTGAATTCAGTCCCTACCTCTTCCCATGATGTCATATCGTCACGTATGTCTGTCGAGAAATGTTGGGATGCGCACGTTTCAGACGAGTCTACATTCTTGTATTATTTCCATATTATTGTACCTGCAAACATGTTTCAAACGTATTCAATATAAGATAGATATTAATTGAATCAAACATGTTGTCATGAGAATTCTATATTTTATTGAAACAAATAAATTTATTTTCATTCATAATTTATATCAACCTATAGAGGACGGTCAAGCTTAATAACTGGAAATACTGAAGCTGCCGGTGGCATAAGAGAGTAAAAATATAACAATAAAACATAAATGTATCTATAAACCTAAGAAGTATACCAGTGCAAGTAGAGCGTTTGCAAAATACATACGCTTGCGCTCCCAAATCTTTGTTTCAAAGATTCCAAGAAATATGTGATTCATTGGTGAGGTACCAGAAGGGTACGAAAAGATACAGTTTAAGTTACCGTGTGAGGATCACGTTTGTATTCAAATTATGACCCAGGGGTCGGGTCACAGGGTGTTTAAGATGGACCCAGAAGCCAATGCCAACTATATATATATATATATATATATATATATATATATATATATATATATATATATATATATATAGATAGATAGATAGATAGATATGTGTGTGTGTCTGTGTGTCTGTGTGTGTATTTTGACATGCCCATGCCAATTAAGTGTCTGTAAGGGTACAGGGTGGGGTTTTGAATAGGAAATATGTTATAAGCTTTTGGCTACATCCGTCACGGTAAGAAAACATGCAGAAGCCAAGGACAGTTGAGAATTTGAAATTCGTCCTTTTACTCCCAATAAGTACATACTGCAAAAGATATAAGTTGGGGAGCATGACCGATGGCTCTCATTCAATTGTGCCATATGACCTGGGGTTATTCTTAGATCGGTGATCACACACATCTATTTGAGACTGATTGATCTCATAATTTAGAAGCTGTTTGTCGAATGATAACGTAGTATTTCTGAATTTTACTTGTTATTTTAGTTAACGTGAGTTCTTCTAACATAATATATTGCAATGCATTCAAAACCCCGGTCAACGGATTTACATGTTTCGCTTTTCTCGTTATACTCCATTCAAATCACGTATTTTTTTTATTTTAAATGATCGCTGGTATTACGCATGAAATTAAAATTGTAAGTAGCAGTTCATGAGAATTTTGATCTTGTAAGTTCAACATAAATACTAAAACGTTCACAAGAAACTGTTAGATTCATCTCTCTCTAACCCTCTCTCTCTCTCTCTCTCTCTCTCCACAATGCAGTATGGTCTACGAAACAATAACGAACATGCTGTGTCAGACAAATCAACAAATTAAAGGCCTCTTTTTCGTTTAAACTGATGGACCATTCTAGCACAGATTTTAAAAAATAAATAAAATGACTTTTTTAGCATTGATTTTTGCTTGTATGAAACTGTGCCAAATTCTATACAATCCATTTGATTATGTTAAGGGTTTATGGATACATTTAAGGCATATAAAGTTAAAATAACAAATCGCGAAGGAGAACAGCTTGTGTCAGGTTGTTATCCGACTTGTTTCAATATTACTAACCTAATACATCTTCCACAAATGAGATTATTTTATCCCCTGTCTTTCGAGAGTTTGATTTTCGTGGTCAATTTACTTAGAACGACAACACAAAAATGTAATTACCAATAAAATGATGATCGCATGTAAATATGTACTCATGATAAATTATGTCGAATAAAAGTCATATCACCAGGTGAAACGTTAGTATAATTGAATATCTGTTAGCCATGAGTAAGATCTACTTCTAATGATAATAAGGTATTAACTTATAGTTTATTTAAAAAATATTTTGTATTGTTTGACAAAACTTCAAACATTATATATTATGGCAAATCGACACGTTCCATTTCTTCTTGTACATTTCCGCAAAATATGGTATATTCCTTATCGAAGATATGTTAAACAGCAGAACCGTTTTCGATCGTAGGAAATAAATTAGGTCACAGTGAGTATGACCATTTATTTCACGATCAGATAAGTATCTTGCTGTGTAAGAATCGAATGCGATGGAGGTTAATTATTTGATATTTCCTCTAAATCTTCTTCGCGAAGAAAACAATCTTCCCGCTCGGCTGCTCTTTTCAAAATGTATTTAAAATTCTTCAAGTCATAACTATCCATTATTATTATGTTAGAATGCCATTAGATGTTGTTTGTCAACTGAATCGGTAAAGCTTTAACAAAATCAGATGGATATTTCAATCAATGAATTGATGTATTGTTCAGATAATTTATGTTTGTAGGATAGTCGAGTTTAATATATTGTCTGCTTACATGTTAATATTGTTCTTTGTAGACTGCCAGAACAACGTATGTGGATGGACATGTGACACTTACTGCTACTGCGATGGACCCATTGACAAAGATAATAAAATACAGGCCAAATGTCCAGGACGTTGTACAACCGGATGGTGGGGATACTCCTGCAATAATACGTGTGATACAAATTGCATAGGCAACACATGCAATCAAAGTGACGGACATTGTATGGAATGTTCTCCTGGAAAATGGGGTCATTTATGCGAAAAAAACTGCACAAACTGCTTTAATGGAACAGAATGTGATATCTCCAACGGGATATGTATTGTTGGCTGTTTAACAGGTCTTTATGGCGTCAACTGTAGTAAACACTGCGGACATTGTGCTGGTGACGGATCTTGTAATAGATCAACTGGAGTTTGTATCATTGGTTGTCAGCCTGGATGGCAGGACCAAAATTGCTCCATCGGTTGGTGGATATATTTAGCATATGCATTGGTTTAGATATATATTATTTATATGTTACTACATCAGGTAAAAAAAACTTGTCGGATTCAGCAATTTTAAGAAAACTTTGATTATTTCAACTTGATATCATATTCATCATGATCATGCTTATTGTTATTATTATCTTTTCGTATTATTGTTGTTTTTGCGACCGTGGGAAATAATTTAGGCTGCCATTTCGATGGTACGTGTTGTGACAGTATATCATAAGGCGAAAGTCTCTCTTGAATTGGAATGCTGTGTTACGTCATACGTTTTAGGAGTTGGTATGTTGACTCTGTTTAGGTACGGGCGAAGTCAAGCCCGATTCAGCCTTTTTGTAACTTATTGGTTCTATTTTGAGAGGGAGATGTTATTGGTTAGAGATTGTCGACCATGTAAATGAAAGTTTTCACCCCAAAATAAGTGTAGTATTTTGTTTTACATAAGAGAAAGAAAGAGATAGAGAGAAAGGAGGATATCTTAAAATTGACTATTATGATTTATGTCTAAAGCATTTCATGTGATGCTTGATTATATCTATCTGTCTGTCAGTGTGTGTACATTTTCGAAATGGAAAGAAAGGGATGCTTACTGTTTGTTGACTTTCTTAATACATGGTAGCTACAAACCATAAATAATGATAATAATCTAGGATATGACACTTAAAAACAACGTATAATTGCCTATGTCAAAGACAACATGTGAATCTGGTGAACAAAAGAAAACATGAACTTTGTTTAGCTTTTGAGAAATGTAAATATTTTGTACCTTGAAAGAAATAAATGGGGATAATATTTTACCCTGGACCATATTAACAGCAAAATAAAATCCTGCCAACTTCGTGTGAAATCTACGTTTATATAAATCCTTGCGGGTATAGCATACAACTTTTGCTGTGCAGGATTAGATAATACCCCGAGAATCAAAAGTATGAGAGAAGCTGAAAGAATGAAACACTTGACCAGATAATTCTCAGTTTGTCGACTTGCCTGACAGATCTTTTCAACAAAAGGTAACTGCGATCTTATGAATTATCATCAGCCGTGCAAAAAATTAATACTGGGGAATTAGGTAATATGACAATGTAGTACATCATCGGAAGTCTAGTCATCATAAATGTGTCACCCTTGCAAACTTGTCCGTGTTTAATATTTATTATTTTTACATGAAAACGAAGTGGTTATCCCTGATCCATGTTAAGCTGCATCACGTAGATGAACATTTAGTTCAACCTTTATTTCAAACTTGAACATAATCACCCTTATTTTAGAAATAGACAGAAAACAAACATTTTCAGTATATTTATTGACTGTCTATATGAAATGTGACAAAATAACCGAATTTCTAAAATATCTGCTCTGAATCTTGTGGTTTGTATTCACCTTGTCTTGAAAAAAGTCAGAAAAAGGTTAACCTTTTCTCTCACTGTTTTACAAAAGCACATATTCACAATGACATACAGACAGATAGACGCAACTTCCTATCGAATGATTAGATTTAAATGACAATGGCATCTAACATATTTGCACTGCATTAACTTTGTATTCCAAGTAGTTTGTTTCAAGTACGCTGACAGAAAACGTTGGTCGGTGTAAGCTGACAGAAAAGGAACCCCGATTTGAAACATAGCATAACAAATTAAGAACCGAATCTGGCACGCGTCTATACAAATTTTTAGTATGGGCAATGCAGAAGGACACACGTTAGTGATTAAGAACTGGCACACTCCATGTGTTACTGCATGTATTTGACAATAAATATATGATGTGACAATTATGCGAATGAATGTTTATAATTTAGAATTTACCCTTTACTTGGTAAGGTCATGAAAATAGTAACCTACCATTAATTTCTTCTTGTCATTTTATGCCGCAAAAGCCAAAAATGGTGTCCTACATATATTTCTTCTTGCCATCACTGCTACTAGTAATACTGCAACTAAGTTTTGTATGGTGTTTGAGTAAGGCCCATGCTATGATTAAACTGTGTGGTTGTCTAATGTTACTGGTTTGAAAGAAACTAGAACCAGCTGTACGTTACAAAAGATAGCTTCATTCATAACTGATTAGTTAACATCCACTGAAAATTCAAGCAAAGATATGCTTAGTCACGATAAGCGATTTCATTGACTAGAGTTAGGTGTGACAATGTATGATCTCAGTTTGACTCATTGCTTAAACCGGCTGCTGCGCAAGACGCTTTTTGTTGTTGTGCCTTGGCAAAGCCCTACTACCACTCGCATTTCCAGCCCAAATTGAGTGAACGAGTTACAGTGAGGAAGTCGGACTAGATTGAAAGTGAACTCTTTCTGGAAGCGTCTTGTCTGTAACATACTTGGCAATTATTTGGCAATTATTTTGTGAGTGTTTTCAATAAATTCCCTTCCTTAGAGCCCAGACTCGTGATTCGAAACGATGACAAAATAGAAAAGTTGATCTGTGAATGTTACGATTATCTGTTTGATTTACAATTGTTATAAAGGGACATAGTACCAAATGAATAAAAATCGAATCTAACTTTGAAACGTAGCCAACCTGTAAATCTGTTTATCTTTAGTACTTGACATCTGCACATGAAAAGGAATGGACCAGTCTTAATTCTCGTCATTTATTAATGTTTAAGTGATCGGTTTTATTGTAGAAAAATGGTGTTCATTTTTTCGAACATTTGTTTTAGCTCTCTCACTACCGCTGCGTTAAGCGCAAACACGGACAAAATGATAAATACATGCCTCGGATTAGGATATTACTCTGTGTGAACGGCATGATAGTTTTGTTTAAAATGAAGGAATGGATATTAAAGGAAATCTTTGTTAGGGTGAATATGATTTTACTTTATAAGAGGGATTAAAGGGTGGTGGTGGGGATAAATAGGAAAAGGATATGTTGATAATGGATTACAATTCTATTTATTACACTTTTTTAAATCCTACTTCGTAGGGTCAGCAGATGAATTCGTACTGGTCACTACAAGCCCAGTTATTGGTACTTTAAGATTAGTATGCTTTTTTTATAAAGGGGATTATCAGGACGGTAAGTGACAATTTTTAGTTAAAGATGCTAGACGTTAAAAAACATTGAGTGACCGATAGTTGATAAGTGTATGCTGGTAGTAGATGTCTGACTGGTGAAATATAGACAACCAGGTGCAAGATAGTAGGTAACTGCGCTCTGGATAGTAGATATCAAGGTGTTGGATAGTAGATAACTAATTAACGCAGAGTAGATATGTTTGTGCGTGTGTGTGATTTGGAATTTTAATGTAGTTTTAATAATCTTTCAGTCATATCGCTACGATGTCTACAGTGTGGCAGTTTATAGTGATGTCTACCACTGGGGCATCATTTCGCAGATATCACACAAGATTTCCAACCGAGCCACATTATCCTGACACCAGTTCTAACGCTAACCTCTTAATGCTGATTGCCTTGCGAGGCACTGTTAGTATCATTTTTATGTCTTTGGTTTGACTCAATCTCGGTTCAAAACCGAGGTGCGCATAGTAGAAAACTGCGTGTTGATAGTAAAGAATTGGTTAATGGATAGTACATAACTTGCTGATGGATAGTAGACAACTTCGTTGTGTATACAAAATAACTAAGTATTGATAGGGTTCTGAGCATAGTAGTTTGTTGTGCTGTTAAAAATAGATGGGACAATTATCGAATGTGGTAGAGAACATTACCTTACAAGGGGCCTCATACCATGATTAGATGATATAAAGAATTTGATTTTGTTATCAAGCAAACCAAAACTACCATCTAAAGTGGCGGCGTAATGTTAATTTCTTTGAGGTGTTGACTCTTTTTAACACGGGATTCACGTTTGTCTCTTCAGCGCTATTCTCAACTACTAGCGACCTAGGATTATCATTACGTGAGAGAAAATATAGAAATGCATTACATTCTAATTGTATCTGATATTTTGTATGAATATTGTTTTGGATTATACTTTAAGCTTTTCTTGTATATTTTTCTTACAGCCTGTTCACAGGGGCGGTACGGTATAAATTGCAGTAATACATGTGGTAATTGCGCCAATATAACCTGTGACTCTATCAATGGGACCTGCTATTTGGGGTGTTCTGAAGGATACAGTGGAATAGGGTGCTTCAAAAGTAAGAATTTGTTCATGTACATACATCAAATTGTATCGAAATTCTCATTAGATACGCATGATAATTTAGAACTGCAATTTTACATAGTTCAAAATAAAAAATTTGAAATAAATGGAGTTGAGTCGTTTGCACGTTGACTATGGGTCAGAACGATTGTTGCTGAAAGTGCAAATAAAACATAAAAGAAACACTTCATACATGTTAAATGAATCAAACAAATCTTGTTGATTCTTGCTTTGATAAAACATGTTTTTTATTTTATTTTGTGGCAAAATCCATTTTTGCAAATGTTATTGTTTTTTAAAAACAATTTCGATGTTGACAGTTAAAAAATTTAATACGTTTTGCAGCAATCTTTAGAGAGTGAAAAAGTTTGTCAATGTATAAGGCACATTAATTTATACAGCAATATAAATAGCTTTCAAGTAATATGAATTGATAGTTACAAAAACATCCACTATACTATATGGCTATTTTTGATAGTCGGAGTTACGTTATAACTTTTTCATAACTATATTAATTATTTTCATATTCTGTAAAGAAACGATCATTCCAATTTGGATCGTTCAACTCATCAATTACACATTCCTCTGTTTATATAATCGAGATTATTTTGCAACATTTCGATGTGTGCGCTAAATTTAAAATGTTGTCAAAGATAACAAATAGTGCACAAATTGGTACAACTAAAACTATACTATTACATTTTAAGGTCTGCAACGGAACGAAACATCAACAGAATCTGTTTTGCCTATAGGTGTTCCATTGGGAGGGGCTCTCGGTGCAGCTGGCCTGATACTAATAATTATTTTGGTCGCTATCATGTTTTGGAAGAGAAGGTAGAAAAGGCTATTAAGTACTTTTACGTAAACATACATTTTTAACAAGGTCATCAATTACACAAAACACGCTGATTTAAAGGGAACCACAATATTAAAAAGACATTGAATTCCACTGTGAATGAATTACCCAAATGTTTGTTTGTTCACAATATAAATGTGTTACCTTTGGTGCTTCTTTCTATCTTACAACTGCAGTTAGATAATCAGCTAAGTTATTTCTGTACACTGGCATAAAATAGATTACCCGAGGACAGATGACATGCACAGGGTTCGTAATTTTTCGGACATTAATTCGATATGCAATGTAACGGAGATCATTCACATTTTTACTAGGACGCATACAGATAGAATAATAATTGCTTGAACAAGAATTGGTATAGTTATATAATTATCATCTTCAAAGTCTACATTTAGTAATGTATTATGCAAATAATAGCTATGATGATTTATTTTTTTTCTATTTTAGGAACGGTTCCCTTCGAGCGAAGCAGTATCAGTCGGAACAATCTGTTCCGAGTACATCAGGTTCCCAGTTTTCTTCGAATATCTACGAGAATGCTGCTGCCTTAAGACTAGGTAGTTTAATATTAATTAAGATTGGTTCGAGGGTTTGAGCAAGATTTTATAGCCTAATATAACGTTTTGTTTTGCATAAGTGTCAAGTATACAAACTTGCAAATATAAGGATATTTCGTCCAAAAAGAATCTTGTTTCTATCTGTGAGAACTGGACGAACACGTTTTAAATCTCATGGAACGGTCCATGATAACCAAATATTAATGTAACAGATTCTCGTATCAATCGTTAAGATATACTATTTCAAAATGATTGAAGATCAATAGCTTTTCTATAAGAAATAATAATTTCATACTCATGAAACATCTTATTTGAAAAGGAGCGGTCGATTATGAAAACATTGATGCCTTATCATTGCGTCATGGCATGTAAGAGAATATTGAACACCCCGTTTTTTTGTGTCATTACCAAAGCGACAAAAATAGTCAGTAACCTTATTCACATTGCCTGCAATAACATACATTCAGCGATTTATATGTGTTAGAATCGAAACATCTGAAATAATATCAAAATGATGCCTTTCTCCTATGTAGAAGAAGAACGTTCCGTTATGAAGCAAGAAAATGAAGATTCTTTTTTGAAGATAAACCGGGATAGGAAAGAAGATATACCTGTTGAAAAAGCTGAAGATGCGGGTGAAAGAAACGCTGCCGCAGATACCGAAGTCGTTGTAGAGTGTGACAATGAGGAAACCCTTGAAAACAGGGATGAAGGAGACCAGCAAAATGTTTACTACAACACAGTGAGAAATTCTAAACGAGGTGGAAAGAGAATTCCAGTTCAAGATCTCACCGAGTATATTAAGAGGGGAATTCATCGTTCAAATGGCATCGAAGAAGAATTTAAGGTGAAACGTTACCTGCTTCTTTATCTTTAATTGAGAAGACAAACTTAATTTCACGCAAATGTTATATTCCATAATTGAATTTTTTAATTTATTTCTATATATTTTACTCGATAAGGATGATAACTACAAACTAAAATGTATATGGACTGGAGCCACCTTCGGTTGTATACAATGATGTATAAATGATGATAAAATAAACGCATCAACAGTAATGTTCGTGTGTATTTACAGAATAAAAACATATACACTTAAGCAAACTAAATACTTTATAGAATGTCCATTTTCATATTCAGGAACGATCTGAATTACTTCGCAATGATTTTACATTTTCTTGCTTTCCATTGATGATTAATAATTGTCAATATTATGTTTTATGGTTTTTTCTTGAATATATTAGTTGGTTTGAGGGGTGGGTTGAGCAGGTTAAAAATACATTGTGTTTGTATACCTTATTTTCGAGAAAAGTTATAGGTGAGGTACTTTTGAATTCTTGTATACACTTTTGTTATATTTGTGTTGTTTCACATACCGATGAAGTACAGTACAAGGATGTTCTTACAATTGCATTTCTTACCAATGGCAACATTTTGAGCTCTTTCACCTATCAGAAAATACCCTTTGGGATTCTTTTTTGCAGATGCTATTGTCGGGTCCTCAACACGAAATGAATATTGCTCTAAAACCGAGAAATCGGCAGAAGAATCGCTATAAAGGAATGTATGCATGTATGTATATTTTCCCCATCATATTGTACATATTTGGTTCTATACTTGACATGGTAGGAGGAAACGCACAGAAACTTGAGAAAAGTATTCAACGGACTGAGTTATGTATGAGTCTCATAATACTGTAATGTCTTATAGCAATATATGGCTTAGCATGGTCTACAATCATATACCTAATGTAATTTACTTCATCAGCCACGCACAAAAGTGGTCAAAATAGATTATGATTTTTATATTAGCATAACAATGGTTAATTTACAACTGAGAGACATCACACAAATTATCGACATTTAACAACTTAGTTCTTCGTTTATTTTCAGATGACATGAACAGAGTTACTTTGGAGCCACTATCCGATGATCCTGATACAGATTATATCAACGCATCCTTTATAAACGCAAGATGTCTTGTCTTATTTCTAACATGTTGAAATGTCTGAATATAATGTGTCGTACAGATTACATCAACGCTTCCTTTCTAAATACAAGATGTCTTGTCTCATTTCTAACATACTGAAATGTCAGAACATGATGTGTCATACAGATTACATGAACGCTTCCTTTATAAACGCAAGATGTCTTGTCTTATTTCTAACATATTGAAATGTCAGAATATGAAGTGTCATACAGATTACATCAATGCTTCCTTTATAAATACAAGATGTCTTGTCTTCTTTCTAACATATTGAAATGTCAGAATATGATGTGTAGCCTGATACAATTATATCAACGCATCTTTTATAAACGCAAGATGTCTTGTCTTATTACTAACATATTGAAGTGTCAGAATATGATGTGTAGCCTCATACAGATTATATTTACAGGTTACAGCATTTGTTTGGGAAAATATGAACGAGTTTTTTGGATGGAAAACTGAACGAACTTGTGAGTGCAGGATATCCTTCCATCAAAACGAGTTCATATTTCCCCATACAAATGCAGTAACCTTTTTATTATATGCTCATTTTTATTCTACCTAAGGTTTAATTATATAACTAAAATACACTACAAGAAACAACGTCAATGAATGAAAACCGTATTTCGAACTAATACACAAGCGCAGATTTGTCATTACACAATGACATCATTATTAATGTGCACATAACTCCGTCCAGATAAATTTGAACTTAGTCGCGCTCTCGACATAACTTTCGAAAGAAAATGGAGTGTCTAGTTAAAGTTGAAATTTGCAGTCATATTGTGAATGAATGCGCATTGCAACAACTGATCCATTTGATCTGGAATGAATCTATTTTGGTAATTTGTTTCGGTTCGACGAAAGTTTGTGATTTTGGACTGGATTCATCTGTGCAAATTATACATGAAATACATCGGATTGAAGTGGCGCGGGAGAAGCCTGTTTACGTCCGCAAATGTATTTGTTTCTGTCATTATATGTTTCAAATCATAATTTGGGAAAATATGAAGTCTTTCAGTTGCAATTATCAAAAAGTCGCTATGAAATTTAATGGTTATTTCATTTTGAGTGCAAGAAGGAGGATGCAGTTGCACTTATAATCGAAATTACAGTACAATTTCGAAATGTGTAATCCATATTGAAAACCGATGAGATGGCTCGTGTAATTCGGATTTACATAATTAAGAAAATACATTTTGAGGAAATTCAGGATGTAAAACTGTATGTATATTTTATTTTGCCGTTCTTATACCAGCTAAAGAAAACAGTATGTGCATTGTCACTTGTATGTTATTTGTAAGGACCTAATCTTCCGTCATTTATATAATGTAGCTAACCTAAATCCGAAACATTGTATCAACGCGGAATGTGTCAAAACAGCTGGGGTTTTTTTGGCAGTCCACGAAACATGTTTTAGGTCATTCAGAAACAAATTTAAACAACCAAAACGTAAAGAGCCTCTTACGCGAGTGTACATGATTTGTTTACAAATCAAAAGTGCTGGCGTGTGAGTCCATTGTTTGTTTGCAAAAGAAAGTAGTTCCTTTATTCATGTGAATGCGATATGTGTATTGTCGCGCGCATTCAGTATCGGGGAATATTGAACGATTCTGACAATGTAAAGTTAACGGGGGAAAAATGAGCATATAATAACAACGCTTCCTTTATAAAAGCAAGACGTCTTGTCTTATTTCTAACATATTGAATATCTGAATCTGATGTGGACCTGTAAGCAAGCTTATTGTTATAAAGAGAACAGAGGGAAGGGATGAGATGTATTAAATAAAATCCTGTCATCTAATATTATTTCTATCAATCCGCTCTCAGATACATTATTTTTCTTAGTTCTTTCACTGTAAGGTTTATGCAGGATATTCCTTGATAAATGCATATTCAATATTGATGCGTTAAAACAGGTCTTTTGGTATAGGCCGAGATAAATAATAATTTATAATAATAATAATACTTTGGAAAGGAAGAAAATGATGGTATAGATGATGACGATTTGTTGTTTTGCATTTCAGGGTTACAAGAGGGAGAGAGCATATATTGCGGCTCAAGGTATGAATTTGTGACAAACATGCTTGATAAATACACTACAAGTGGAATGGTGTGAATACACGGATACCATTCACCACACAGGCTGATTTTGGTAATCTAATTCATTATATTTGTCCATTCGGGAAAGACGTCAGATCTAAAAAAAAAACAATGATTTAAATAAAATAATTACGAAACAGTGAAACAAAATTAAATTATCTTCTTGATGAACATACCTTTCGTTGTATACTTATTTATTTCTGCACCTTTTTCTTAACAACATGTATAATTCTATAAACACAGGTCGTGTTTTGATTTTATTTTGCAAAATGAATCTTCTCTTTTAATTGACTTATCAAGGAACTATCCCTTCCAATGTCACCGATTTTTGGCGGATGATTTGGCAGTATGATATCCAACAGATTGTGATGCTCACTGGATTAATAGAACAAGGAAAGGTAGGTATGGGAATATGTATAATATGATCGCGATAACAATATTTATATGAAGGATATATAACTTTGAATCTGTATGTTATGTAATTAAGTAGTGTCATACTGTGTGTTTTGCACCCAATCACCTTTTCGGGCCCTGGCCATTCACCACAGCATCTATCACTCACATGACGTGGTAAGCAAGCTAAATATAATGTGCAATACTTGGATTATCATTAACGATCCAAGGTCGTGAAACATGTTACCAAGCAGAAGCTGGGTGGATCGATGTACACAGGCTACAGCTTCGAAAAATAATAATGGCTAATAATATCGACGTATGAAAAAGTACCAGATTTAACCGATGCAGTCTATCACAGTTGGCTAATGAGTACACACACAGTTCTGTGATTGCAATATAATCTCAAACGTATGCGGTTGATATCAAACAATCAAGATCAGTTTTTGGTTGGGGTGACGATATTTCAGATGATAAACTATTTGTATGTCTGTGAGATCAAACTGCTCTCGACATTGTGGGGATTACCTCAAGGACCAGAGCAATTAAACCTGTGAGGCTATCAGTGGCACTTACGAATGCGGGTCTTAAAATACAATTGTAGTTGTTCAGGGTTATATACTGTTCGGGTTTTCGCCAACTGTTGACCCCAGTGATTTGATAACAATTGCGCCTTTAGCACCTGTGTGTTTTTCATGCAAACATAATTGATTGACACATATTAGTGTTACCATTATGCATTATTACAGACGCGTTGTTGCTCTAAAAGGGAATCCTGTCACGATACAACAATTAATTAGTGAATGACCTGACATTGAACCATAATAATAGTGAAGTCGTGCTTGGACACGTAAGAACGGTTTGCATTGATAACGTGAGAAAACCCGTTTATGCGACATATTACGGAAGTGGCCTCTGTGACATTGTTTGTGGATCGTCCACTGCAGCACCAAATGTATTCAGGGCTCTGATCTCGCGCGCAGCATCACTCGCTAAGCAAAAGCTCCAATGTGAGGCGTTGATAACATTAAAGGTACTGCTATGAATTGGAAGAAAAATCTGGGATCGAGTTGAGATCGACTATAAGAAATACTAACTCTAATAGTAACAAAGTTATGTTACGCTACTATTGACAGTAAATATGATGCCTGCGGTTGTCAAAGTCGTTAATAAAGCCGCTTAACAAAGTTTGTCCGATTTAGTGATTGTAAATCTGGAAATGGAAAGTGGATTGCAGGTTAAGACGTGACTGGTAATGCAACAAAAGCCGTTACGGCAATATATTTAACAAAATCGATAAGGAAGAAAAAAACAGCCGAATTTAATGTATATCTGATCATGCACTTGACAAGGCGTGCCTGCGTTTAGGTTAATCGAAGACAAATCGATTTTCTGTATTATCTACACTTGTCCAGAGACCCCAAGCAATTAAAAATATAATTACTAGCGCAGGACACGTCTTGGGTTTCATTGCATGCGAAAAAACCAAGGAAATTGAAGGAAAACTAATACAGGACGATGATAAAAAAAAATACCCTGGCAATGCCCAATTGAGATTTATCAACAAAGCAATCATGGTGTTATTAAACAGTGCTCGTCATCTCACCGACTGAAAAGAAATATAATCAAATCTTGACAACATCGATGTTGCGAATGTTTGATTCACCAGGAACACCGATGATTGCTCGAGAACATCTAGTCCAAAAATGATGTTTGTTAAACGTGTAGCTAATGATGAAGATCATAGACCGTATACAACCTTTGTTGTTCCTACTGATTCCTTTGAGCCGTACGAGGCTTCTCACACCATCGTGTTCATAAATCCCAACCAGACTTGTTACCTTTGATTAGCACAGTGTCGATCAATTTCATTGGATCTTGATTTAAGTTTTTGGTATGTAACGTTTGGATCTAAATACATTGTCACCTTATTCCGTAAGAACCAGCTAGTTAGTACGTGAATGTCACTCAAAGATAAAATAACTTATTTGCCGGTACATTCAGTATGAACAATAAATACATCTGTATAGGAAATGAAAAAATTACAAGTTGATATATTTTTCGATTTTAAATAATGTTCAGCATATTCATGTTGATGTTCTTAATTGTTCTTAATATTTTGATGAAGGAAAAATAAAACAAAATAAGTTTGCAATTCCACTACATTATATTCATTTACAAATGGATATTTTAAAATACGGTAAGCATCGAAACGTCGTGTTGTACTACAGTTATGGATGAGTATTCCATACCTGAAGTTATGAAAGTGATTCATATAAAACATAATTGAAGAAGCGAAGGTCGTAACTAATTATGCTATTTATTGGCTAACGCTAGGTGGTAAAAAAGCTGACATTCTCGATGTTTTGATGCATGTACTAAAGACACCAATATTTGCAGCAAAAATGTCTACAGTACTGGCCGAACGAAGGCACACATGAATACGGAATGATAAGGGTTGAGCTTATTGACGAGGAAATGTTTGCGGAATACGTAATTAGATCGCTTCTTGTATCAAAGGTAAGAATATATATATATATATATATATATATATATATATATATATATATATATATATATATATATATATATATATATATATATATATACACATTTTGACATCAACTCATTCTTTTCACAGTAACGCATTGCCATTCATACTATTTTTATATATAGCACAATATAGCTTCCTCTGACGTCAGTCTGAATTGTTTTCAGAATGGAAGATATCCTTTCGGGGTAAGTACTGGAATGTGGTAATGCCAATTTAATGCCAAGAAGCTTAAAATGTTTCATCATATGGGTAGATTCAACTTCCTACCTTTGTGCCACGACTGTTGAAGACTGGTACTGTCAAATTTTGAAAAATATTCTTTGGAAATTAGAAGGTTGTTGTAAATGACATCTTCTAATGCAGTCCTCTCACTCTGGGTTAATGTAATGAATTTCTCAGACATATTTACCAATGTAGTCCAACTTCCAAATATGAGAATGTTTACGTTTTCATCACGTGTATACAATACATAAATTTAAAAATTATAACAGAAGGCTACAAACTGTATTGTATTTGTGGCAGTTATGCTCTCAAGAAAGATTACATAATGTAAACTTATTGTCAGAAAAACTTATTTACCAATTTGACAAGAAACAAATTGTCACAAATTCATCTGTTGAATTTGCGACTTTTCCTTGACTTTTGGGTTTAGGTAGGGCTTGTCGTCAAGGATTTCATTATGTAGTGGAAACTTGTCCGCCGTGTTTGTAACTGTTGCAAATAGATGAGAAACATCTATGTTTAACTATATTATGAAACATGTTTCAGTGCACACCAAATATAAAATGAAAGATTCTCAATATATTGATTATTACAATCAAAACATTAATCGAAAGCAATAAATAAAATGCAATATAATTAAAATATTAATTCGTGTTGTTATGGCTGAATGAGTATGAAAAAGAATACCCGTGTTAAAGCTTAAAATAATTATGACTATATTGTAAAGTAAGCAATTACAATAAACAAATATAAACAGTTACGTTAAACTAGTTTAGTTACTGTTTTTTGTTGTTGTTGTACATACCAGAAGAATTGAAAATATTGTTATTGTTGCTCAGACATTATCCTGCTTAGTTTTTATTATGTCACTTCACTAATGTGATTATTATCCTTAATAATAATCCACTATGTCATGGCTCGAGAGATAATGATATCGTCATCTGACAGAGGCAGATCTTCTTTACCATTCTGGCTACAGACGTTAGCCTCGTAGTTCATGCAATCGATGCCAGAAATCTGTGGAATTTTTTTTCTCTTATTATTGCTTTCCAATCATCACAATTTAACTGTTATTTGCAATTGTTCCAAAGAAGTCTGTCTCTAAATAGTTTGGACTATGTTGCAGTGGTTTCATAATGTTTAAGTCAAGAAATTACACTTCTATGCTTAATATTCTTTTTGGAACTTTATTAAAACATTTTTTTTGGGAAATAATAACCACTGTGGCGAATCTTTCCTTAAAGGTACCCATCACTACTTTTAAATTTTAGTCCGCAGTGCAGACTAATAATACTGTTTCATTGTTGACGCATCAAAAGATCATAATTATGAATATTGGTCATACGATATTTGAAAACCTACCTAGTCGGATAAGTGAGTATTTATTGCATGTAATGTTGTCATTTAAGAATATTATCCACAAGCGTTATACCATGTCATCCTTGGTGACTTAAAGCCTAATTTGCAGTCTATATTGCTGACATCGTTACTGCCACTGTCACCATATTTTTAAGAAAAACAATCAAATCTGTATTTTAAAAAAAAATAGTACTTGCTAGTATGAAGGACTAAAATAAATACCTCGTTCGTCCCAGACATTAAGCTTGGGTCACAAGGTGAATAGAGTTTGTACGTTTGCATGAGAAATTTCGTGCAATTTCCGAATTCGTATAATATTATTTTTTAATTTAGCTATGAACAATAATCTGCTACCAGGAAGGTTAGATTTTATTGGATATGAATTTGGGAAAAGGATATGGGCACGTGTAATTGTATCCACATATCATGAAGGTTCCTCGAACATGGATTTTAGTGGTATCATATTTGTTGTTGGGGCTAATATGATTTTACGAGACGTGGTTTCTGCATGACACGTGATGTCATTTTTGCTACTGTAACCGAAGTAAAAATCAGCTTTACATAATTATCATAATGTATAGTCATGTTGTTTTTGTTTAACTTGATCGCATCCATCATTTTTTTCAGGTGTACTTCGGTGTATTGTCATTGGTAGAACATGCATGGTTTGGTGTCTATACAAATTTTGAACAGTGAACTCAAACCAATGCAGTTTTATCCCACTAGAGCTGCTAAGCAATCTTAACATAATCGAACAGCATTATTAAGTATGTACAAATTGCTTCTGATGGTGTTTAGTAAAAATTCTTATCCATCTCTACACCTTTATGAACCGAAACAGCAGATACTTTATTTTGAGAAAAAACGTTGTTTTTTGTTTTTAATGTTAACTAAGGTCATTTGTAACCCTTCCGTCGTCATTCTTAACGTCTATAATCCCTTCTAAATTAGTTCTGCTCACACAATGTATTATCCGCATCAACGACCTTCAAACAATGAATCCAGCCATTAATACTGACAAGATCAAATGACACTAGTAATTACATTGTCTTGCCTGCTTACGCCAGTTCACAGTCATGTTAGTAAGGTAGTATTGCCGTAACTATACCACAATGGCATGTAGATGTGAAAAATGGAGACACAAATTCACTAGTTTGTTTGCTTATGCAGAAGATGTCATCAAGTAACAGGAGACATCCCTAAATTTGGGAGAAAAACCCTAAGGTGTTGGAGCTTTGCGTGCATGATAGATATTAATCATCAAGTTATCTAATTGAAATTTAAAAGGAATCTACAGTATTATAAGTTAGAATCAAATTAATCCTAAATGTTCTAGCAGAAGTCCTAGAGAATAGTGTCCCAAATGAATTCCAATCAGGTGTGCTGAGGTGTAAACAGTCTCGATATATCACAGTATCATTGTTCAGCTCTTTCAATAAATTGACAATTATCCCAAAATAACGTGCATTTTGTGTCGAAACAGTCAAATTATAATTTCATTAAATCAGTAAAATAAATGATTTCATTTAATAAAATCTAAATACAAGAGTAAATACATCTGCAGACTTAATTTAAAATATGAACATAAATAGATAAGGAATGTAAAATCGGTTTTCGAAAAAAAATATGCACTTGGACACGTAAGCTATGTGAATACATTGCGTATGCTATAGTCTAAGTCTAGAGATATTCAGTTCTAAGCAAGTAAAAATGTTTGGTCCTTTGACTATTGTAAGATGACCTTAACATGGCATGTTCATTCAGATAAGATCAAAATAAGTTTACTTACATCGCTTGCATTCAAATATATTTGGCACCTGGCAATGTATTCCACACATGGCACTATTCAAAACTCAGAACCATCTTAATTGCACTGGAATTAATGCAATGCGTTAGAAATCCAGATACTGAATGGAGTTATTGATTCCTCTATTTTTTCCTATATGATCATTTATTAACATAAGTAAACATGCACTGGAACATGCATTACCTTTGATAATTGCAGCTTAATACATTTCAGGTGAGGTATACCATCGGATGTTCCCAATTGTTAATAATATACAGGTCCATTCCTCACTCTTTGCTGCGATAACATAACATCTGTGTGCCGTATAAATGGGCACTCGAAATGACGATCGTTTTCTTAAGTGTATTTTCTTTTTACCCCCAAGCAACTAAATGACCTAATGCCATATATACATTATTTTGTCATTACAAAGTCAAGAAAGTCAAGAAAGCCTGGTCGATATCCATTATAAGTTTCCCAGACGATATTTTGTTAGAAAGTTAGAATTGTTAGAAGGTAATCCCACAATGCATCATTGTTATGGAATGGTTTCATACTGAATTAATGCATAGCTGTAATTTCTTTAGACTGGCTCAAAGAAACAAAAGACTGTCAAGCAGTTTCATTTCACCTCTTGGCCTGACAGAGGTGTGCCCGATACAGCTTCAAGTCTTGTTCAATTCTGGAATAAAGTCCGCCATTCGGAGTGTGCTCTTGACTCACCGATTCTTGTTCATTGCAGGTACAAGTTTAATTATGACCTGATAAAGTGTCCTTAATATGTTTTTGTTCTTGTGTCTCTGTCTTATGTGTGTGTATGCATACCAGATTGAGCTTTTGATGATCTAGTAAGTGCATTCAGTCAGTATTATAATAGTCAAACCTAATTTAGCTGACAACTGCGTATGAAGGCCACTCTAATAAAGGAGTACATTTATATTCCTACCTTTCTAATTGTGTTTAAATTTTGTTCCGCCGATACAACACACCTATATATATGTGCGTGTGTGTGTGTGTGTGTTCACTTGTTCTTCAAACAGCAATGATTATGTCAAATTAAATATTTAAAAATATTGGTCATGAAATTTTCAGACGTTTTTAATATTTCTCCAGCGCCGGTATTGGACGGACTGGAACATACATTGCTCTGGACTATAGTTTTGATGAAGGAAGTGAAAAAGGATATGTCAATATATTTGAATGCATCAATAAACTGAGGGAACAGAGAGTAGGACTTGTACAGACCACGGTATGTATCGTCATACCTGATGAATTTAATTGTAATGCCAGTTTATGAAATGCTGCAGTTTAAGTTTGAAATGGTTATCGTGGGAAGTATTCAAATATTATCGTTACTACTATAATACCATGAAAGTATGTGACATTTGGCTTGGAAAAGGAGTTTTCAAAGTCTTGAAGAAAAATATGGACATATTAAATAATAGTTCTCAAAAAGTTGGAAACAAATATATCAAATAATTCCCATTGACATTGTGGTTAAAGAAATTTTAGAATTTCCTTTATAATATGTTTGTGAATCCTAACGGGTGAACCAAAACCTAACTTAACTTTACAAAAATTACTTTCCCTAATTGTCTCTATACTTGCCTAGGCACACAGACCATTATAATAAAATATATTGGCATTCATTGTAGGAGCAGTATATCTATTTGCACGAGGTTATTTTAGAGGCCTTCAGAAACATTGGGAACGATATGTCTGCCGATGATTTCAAAAACCATTACGCGCAGATGCGACATATAGATCCAGAGACGAAGCAAACCAAGCTTCTAACTGAGTTTGAGGTATCTAACGTTTCTTGTTACGGCAGTAGAAAATTGGCTGCACACGATATCTTTTATTAATACAACTATCCCATAATTTTGTGCTGTAGGACTGTATTTTCTGAATGTGTTAAATACATGATTTAATTATAAATTAGTTTTTTTTAAATTCCAATACACATTACGTATTGATTTTGGGTTTGTTGTTATTTAGGATTTATTATTTTCATTTATCAAACTGACTTTTGTTTGTGGTTAATCAACAACAATATTGTTATATATAAAGTGCAGTTTAAGTGAGCTTTAATAAATTATTTTTGTTTCTACAAATACAATTTGCAAACATGGTATTGGTTTATGACAATGAAAGTGCTAAATAATAGTTTTGAATGAGTAGCTTTGTTAATTCCGTTCTACTTGTTTGCATGACGAAGCACTGCAAAATGATCACGTGATTGGCTATCAATATTATAAACCAAATTTGACCTAAAAAATGAACATGATTACCTCGTGAGTTTCAGACATAATTATATTAAAAATAAAATTTGTCAGTAATGGAAAGTTGGTAGTCAAACACCATAACAAAATGCAATAAACGCTCACAATAAGTTCGCCTAAATGTTTTTTATTTTAATGTCATTTTCCATTTTACAGACGCCAATCCAATCAGCCGTAAAGGACAATCAAAGCATTAATTCATAGGTTAATCAGTCGGTTTAGCATTTCTTATCTTGCATTTTTTTCGTGCATTGCAATGTTTGTTAAATCAATATTTCATTTAAAACGCTAAGGACGGTTGTATTTCAGAACTTGCAAGAAGATGAACGCATTTATTTTGAAATAGATCGGATGAGAGTTACGAAAGTTAAAGGCTCTGACCCAAAAGACGAATTTCTGGATGGGAAGCTGCCTGAAAACAAGACAAAAAACAGATGCAATAATATTTTGCCTTGTATGAACCATTAAATAAAATTGATATATCTTACTGCATTCAAAGCATAATCTTATACTGTAATATACTAAAAATTAATATAGATTTCAGTCGTATATGACACAGACACATTTCTTATTTACATGTTTTATATACATGAATTAAAGCTAGTATGTCCTTAATTTGAATAGATTGTACGTCATTTATTTGGTTTGTAAAACCAGACGAAAATACTTAGAATGCTAAAATAATTAGAATTATTAATTCTTTGATCTGTGGATAGGAAGATACAAACACTTGTAAACTTCAATTTAAGAAAGTAGAAAATAACACTTGTATAACTTATGGAATATAAGGAAATTAAACAGTACATACATATACTGCAATATATATATATATATATATATATATATATATATATATATATATATATATATATATATATATATATTAACGCACCTACATATACCCAAATCATCATTATCAAGAATGTGACGATGCCTATTGTTGTTTTTGTGTATGTGTTACTATTATTATTGGTATTATTATTATTATTATTATTTAAGTCCTTCCGATGTTAATTTTGAAAGACATCATTTTATCTGCATGTTGAGTGACTTACTACGGTTTTAAATAACAATGATCTTGTATGTGACGTGAAAGTTCCCTGGTAGTGCTTAGTGTTTAATATGTGAAGTGTGATTTTCCTGATAATGCCATGTTCATAAACTGTGCTTTATTGAAGAGAATATCCATCTGACCCGGTCTATTGTATCATGTGACCTGTCTCGATGATAAAATTCCCATGCAATTCTGGTCTCGCTGTGTTGTATGTTGTGACACGTCTCGCTCGTAGAATTAACATTCAGTTCTCATCTCCATGCGTTGTATCGTCTGGCCTGTTTCAATGGTAGAGTTCCCATGCAGTTCTTATCTTGCTGTGTTGTATCCTGTTGCCTGTCTCGATGGTGGGATCGCCATTCAATTTTCATCTCGATGTGTTGAATGCTGAGACCTGTGTCGGTGGTAGAATTCCCATCGAATTCTCATCTCACTGTATTTCAGCATGTGGCCTGTTTTGATGACTGAATTTTCATGCAATTATCACTCACTCTGTTGTACCTTGTGGCCTGTCTTAGTGGTGCATTGCCATGTAGTTATCGTATCCCTGTTTTGTTTCTTTTGTTTTGCCTCGATGGCAGAATTGGTATGCAATTTTCATCTCGCTTTTTTTAATTACTTTTTCTACCTGTGAACGTACCACACCTGTGCTACGTTTATCGTATCTTTCCTGGACGTTGACAGTGGACAGCAGAGGCAAGTTTGACTTGATGATTGATTTCCTCACTAATTTGGCAAGCTTTCTAATCTCACTGCCTTACTGGTCGACTCTTGTAGATCCCTTTCGCATATTCTGAATCATAAATATTATTATTATTATTATTATTATTATCGTTGTCGTTATTATTATTATTATTATTATTATTACAGCAGATAGATATCGGCCGTATTTGTCGACGTTCGTGCCGGGTCTCAATGACTACATCAACGCAATTTGTCTTCCGGTATTGTTGTTCGTTTGACGAATATTTATAACATATCGTGACCGATTTCTGTTTTATTAACTCTAATATATTTTTATCGTTAGATTTTATTCAGACCCGTTTTAATATAGTGTCCTATATCAATACCTTATTAGTAAACGTTTGCATTATTGTATTATAAGGAATCATGACTTTAGTTTACGATAGATTTTGTGATATATAAATAAATTTATCTTATGAAATTGTATGTAAAGAGATATGTCTGGTAGCTCTTTTCTTTCCTACCTACATGATATTCCAAATATGACCTATTAGCAATAGGTATATTATAGTTAACAGATTAATAATTGGATTACTTCTATATTATTATTGAGGCTGTATGCTTGTTTAGTCGTGATTAACGTTTCATGACTTATGTTTAACAGGCAGTTTTTTCTTTCTCCATCTCTAGACACGATACAATGGAAAAGGTTTGCTTGTGACACAAATGCCGTTACCTAACACAGTTATAGATTTCTGGCGACTCGTATACGATTACGAAGTTCAGTCGATCGTCATGATGAATGAGGCAATTATGCCTGGAGAAGCGGTAAATATTTTGTGTGTTCGTTTCCTTTTTTTTTAAAAAAAATTTGTAACATTGTTTTAGATATATAGGTCTTTTATGTGCCACTTTGTATTGTTTATTCAGAAAATTTACTAATGTGATGTGTGATGTGATTTGGATTTTTAACGTAGTTTTAACATTTTTTCAGTCATATCGCTACTATGTCTGCAATGTGGCAGTTTATAGTGATGTCTAGCACTGGGGCATCATGCCGCAGACATGTAGCATGATGTCCCACCTAGTCACATTATTCTGACACCGGGCCGACCAGTCCTAACACTAACCTCTTAATGCTGAGCGCCAAGCGAAGCAACTGTTAGTACCGTTTTTGTAAGTCTTTGGTATGACTCGGCCGGGGATCGAACCCACGACCTCCCGCATCCGAGGCGGACGCTCTAACCACTAGGCCACCGGAGCGGTTATCATTGAAATGGATGTTTACTAATGAATTTGATCAATTGATAATTACTCGACCTTACAGGCAGGGATGCAATGTATGCATTGTGCCCTAACATTCCATGTGAGCCATTTTCTCTGACGAGCCATTATCTTACAAGTCCTGTTTTGTGTCACAATATTTTATTGGTACGTTTCATAAAGAAAAGTCGCCGAAATGAATACTGTATATATTCTTTCATAAGTCATTCATCATGCAAAATTTAAGTCTGGAAATGCTGTTGGGCGCAACTCAATGTGTCGAGTTTGTCAGGTACTTGTGCATCTGTGTATCTATGTATTGGTCTGAAACTACAACATAACGTATTCCTGGGATACGTTAAAATTTCAGCATCCAAAAGAATACATAAAATAAACGTTCATATTATGCCATGCGATAAACATTGTATTCAACTTTAGTACATTCCTTGTCCTTTAATTATACTGTTAATTAAATGGTACATTATTAAAATGCATCTAGCATACGGGCCCTAGGAGAAGAATTATTTTTAATAGTTATCATAAATAATAGTATGAAAGTTTATAACAAGAATCAATGTTCACTTTAATACATATGAAAATTGACTCGCAGGCCCACCCACTACATATAATATACGTCTACCATAATGAACGTGTTACATATTCAGATATGTATAACAAAACTATGAGTATCGTTATTACATCCACGCTATGCGCAATGAAAAGAATATGATTTACAGTAACATACGATACAAATGAATAAACATGAGCACGACTCACACAATCGTATGACGAAAAATAGAATAAGTATGTTTCACACAACCAGATGAGACCAATGAATGATAAATATGGTTCACACAACCATATGCCACAAAGTAAATTAAGTATGGTTCAAACAACCATGTGATACAAAGAAAATGAAATATGGTTCACAATCATGAGTCGTTGTATAAATTACACAAAATTATGGTCCTTATTTAGGAGTTGAGAATTTACGTCATAATTCCTCCTCCTTCTCCAGAAGTATGCGTCCATATTTAACAATTCCCATCATGAAACAGATACACTCTCGGTAGAAATGGCTTCATTGCCACACTATGGAGAATACCTTCACAATCCTGTTTCTTGAATCCGATCTAGCCGTCTATCCATCCATCCATACATACATCCCTATTGATGTAGATGGAAATAAAGAGTGTTGACACTCCGTGACAGGATCCAAGAGATTACTGTGTCGCATAGAACAATAAACCTGCTACAAATGCACACGAGCAGGGTTACAACATCCGTGCACACCGTGCTATACGAGGATCTCGCCGCGAACGACCGACAGCAAGATGCAAGTATTATTCAGTCACACAAAACAAACAAAAATAACGATCCACCCTAGGTAACGCTATATGCGTTTATTAAATTAATTAACCCAATTGTTCTTAAGGCGTACTAAATTATTTTCTTGCCTTATTCCGTGACACCTAAGGCGATTTTGTTTCTGGGCTTAGTATATTCCTCAACCCTAACGCAGTTAAATTCGGAAGATTAATTGGATGTTTCTATTAGCATGCATACACTTTGAAAACATATTACACACTAAGCACGATACAAACCTATTCCTAAAACTTGATTTGATCACACTATCTTTGTATATGTTAATTCAAAAAATACTCTCTCGGTGGATGTTATTAGTTTATTGTTTTTATAAAATGCTATCGATATTGAGACGATCGGTTGTGTATGATCTCTTTTGAAACCGTTGTTACTAGTTCTTAAACTTTATGTGGTCAATAGTTCGAACTTTCGTAGCGGATATTCAAATAGTTATGGCTTGTGTTACTTAGATTGGTGTGTATTGGCCTGAGAACGACGAGACTTTCCGGCATGGGCCTTTCGTAGTGACGATAACATCTAACGTTGAAAAAGGTAGCCACATTGAAAGGATGTTGCAGGTTTCAAAAGACGGGGAGGTGAGATTTGAAAATCAAGAATAGTTGTTACTGACAAACTTTTCTTTCGTCGTGCTTAGATTATAGCATTATAATATCCCATCTCTTCAGTTATTCTGATGTCAGTTGTTTAGATCTTCATCATGTCTTATGAAATATATGTTTTTTCACTCTAATTTAATAACCGTTTGCTGCTTTCATCAAGACAGTTGTGTTGGTTGTTACATGCAGACTGTTTGATTTATTCAAGATTGCGTATCCGTCATTTTCTAGCGGAATTAATGGATCTCTGCTACAATATTTTACAGACTGGCAATCTTTGTCTTCATCAAGTTCTATTCTAAAACTACCTTAAAAAAATAACCTGTCCTTGCTTCTGATAGATTACAAAAACTAATTTTATTTTCTTTCGAAATAAAGGAGCGGACTCTATCATTAAAGCAATTTGTCTGCTCCTTTTGGAGGTTAAATGATGCAGTTCCCAAAAGTATGGATGGATTCTTAAGCCTCATAGATGACGTGGAAGACTGGAAGAGACAGTCAGGCGAGAGACCAATTCTAGTGCATTGCATGTAAGATTCTGACTCATTAACTGTTCTCAGATTTATATTTGTCTTCTCGTTTTGTTTGATATTTGAAAAATTACAAAAGAGCACTTGTCTTGTTTGTAAGCATGGAAATGATACTATATCTTTACAAACCAAGTTGATCTTTATGCCAAAGATTTAATGGACAACATATCATTTAATTGAAATTGGCATAGACATTATTCTCTTTTTTATCAGAACAGGCCATAGCCTTATTAAAATGTATATCATGCGTCCGCTCCGTATAGAAAGGGTTTGTAACTGTTTGCTCTAAAGCATTTTACCACATTATTTTCTTTATGCTGCCGATGAAATGGGAACTTAGTGCATTTCCCAAACACACAGAAGCAATCCACAATGGATGTCCTGTGTGACTAACGATCCCGAAACCCTAGAATAAACGAAGAGTAAAATGCTCTACACACTTACCTACCGCGAACCCCATACAGAAGGATTAAGCAAGCAATAGATAGATCAAACGGGACATTTAAAGACTAATAACAATAGACGAGCCATATGGTTTCCATCTTCGAGTGATTTCCAGGATTATCGTGCTAAGTATTAATATAAACCTAACATAAATTTCGACCTACTCTTCTGAATCAATTAATTAATGCAAAAAGCGCTGATCACCATGGCATGAAGCTACAATAATCTTGAGAGAAAGGTTTCGCTTGCGTAGTTGTTTGCGGGGAAAGGCATACATGGCATCCCTCCCCATTTCGTTATTTATCATAATCGTATGGTATTGTAACTTAATTCTTACAGGAACGGTGCTGAAAGAAGTGGCCTTTTCTGCGTTCTGTGGAGTGTCCTTGAGAAACTCAAGTCCGATAGAGAGGTGGCAATTCGATCAATCGTCCGACAGATGCGTATTCGAAGGCAACACATCATCCCAAATTTTGTAAGTATGCAAATAGTCGAACTCTTTCTACTTCGAATGTATTAGATATTTAACATTAATGTTACTTCATAAAGGCGAATTATGTTGGAAACGTATTTAGAATAAAACATAATTCAAGATTATGTATAATTTCAATGACGATTCTGCTAATATATTCTTGCAAACTTGATGATAGATCTCAAAACTTGTAATTTCACACAAAAACCTGACAAATACCATTTTAAGTGTGTCTTTCATAATATTGTTCACTAATAACACATTCTGCGTTTTATTAAAAACTTAGCATTACGATTTTAATTCTTACGTTCTTAGACATTTGCATATTGCACAGAAGGATAATTCTCAGGAATATAAGGAGCGTCATCCTTGTTAATAACGATGTAAGCATTGCATGAACGCGTAATTTGATCATTATTGCTCAGTGTTTTCCGCAATTGTTTAATTTTTATATCATAGTTGTAGTTATTCTTTGCAAACTTCAGCGACAATTTATTTTAATCAATACGATTGATCAACAATTGGTACTATGTACTTTGTTTAACGTTTGTTTCAGGAACAATACAAGTTCTGCCATGACGTTATATTCTACAGTCTGGACAAATCTACCACGTATACCAACATTTAATTCAGAAACACAAGCTCATCTAAGAAACTGTCCCGAATGAGTTGAGTTCCACAAATGTGTAAATTGTAGTTTACTTATCAGTAGCCATTACAACAGAATGTACAATATCGGAATTGTGAATATTGACTAAAACAATTTAGGGGATAAAATGCATATTGTTTTTTTTTAAGTAGGAAAATCATTCCTATGGACACGTTTTCAGCAGCTAGTTTGTAAGCAGTTTAGTTTCACACTGATTAAATTTTGATATTTAAGTATAACAAATGCTAATACTAAAACTAAACATAATGGAAATTAAAATTAAATTTATACAAATTTAATTTTAATTTCTACCATTTGGTAGATAAAGAAAGCAAAAAGAAAGAAATATCCATTCACACGCGCCATTGTAATTAATATTACGGTACTAATCGCTTGTATAACATTCATTAGAAAACTGTCCTGACGTTTCATGTTTTACAATATATAAAGTAATAGATTGGATATAATTTTGTAAAATCTAATTGAGATATTTGAAACCAGTATCTATATTTTGATCACGTCCCATAAATGGCATTAAACGATGATATTCACGTGCTATATGATTTTGATCAAAATTTATTAATATATCCTCAGATGGTTCTTGATGTCCTTTTATCCTTAGGTAAACTTAACTAGCTCCAAGTTTGTCAAATATCATTGGACTGCGTTCTTGAGAGTTTAGTCGTACAGTATTTTGTAAAGCAATCAATATATGTCGTGGTGCAGAAACACCTTGCTGTGATGCTATATGCCGTGTAAATAAACCATTAGTGTTACACTGAACACTATCTGTGGTCATCGTCAACCATGATAATAATGATTTACCGTGCTGATCCATGAAAGAAAGTAATTTTTGTCCTTCGGCATCCGTTGGAGTCACTACTGGCATCCACAGTGAAAGCTTTGTCAGTATTACTTTACCAATATCATCAGAAACATCAGCAGCTCGCCAGATTGCATCATCGTCAGTAGCCTTTCTTACAAGTATAACTGTATGCTTAGCTCCAAAAATTACGTTTCTAACATTTCTGCAAAATCCAAAGATATGGAATAATGGAATTGCACATGAAAATCTTCTACGATTACCAACCAATACTGCTAAACGCGTTGCAAATCCGAGATTATAATTTGGATTGACAGACTGTAGCACCATAATTGCTGCGGCGGATCGGGCTATCGCTCCAGGTTGTTGTACACTAGACGAACATTTTGTTCTTCTTTCACCAAAAGATGATGCATATGGTCAGGATGGTCATTAATGTCTTTTGAAAACATGATTGATGGACCAGCTGATCTTGCATAATCATCCGAATATCTTGCTAGACCTAATATCGCTGTAGCAACATCAACGTCTTTTTGAATCGTTTCAATATTTCTTCCGTCGATCATATACGTAGCACTGTCAATATACGCCATAACACTGTTATTAACAAAACCGATTCTAAAACCATCCGCAAATTCAGTATTATCTGTTTTTAAAATTTCTCCTCTAATTCAATAAATGCTTCAGCGGACAAAAAATAGCTACTTGTATCCTGAATTTGTAATTCTATTCGTCCACGCTGATTTGGTTGTCTTGCTTCGTAAGAATAAATTGATAATCACGTATCGATTCATCTTTGATAACCGGTGCGTCCAATGCGAATGCTTGATCAGATATACGTTTAAACATTTTATTACATTTATCATTGTCTAAAACGAAGACCACTTACTGCTATTAAATTTGCAGTCATATTTCTTTCTGCTTCACCAGTCAACTCTAATAACTTTTTATTTGTGGCTTGATTTATTAGTTAGTGACATTTGCAGGCATAACTTCAGTGCTGGGTAATTTTACTAGCTGCGGTTTTCTTCGTACTAATCGAGCTAATCTATCCTTGATCGATGAAAATGCTTTACCAGCAATATTACCAATAATACTAATAACTTTATCAGGAACAGCCTCAATAGCCTTCATCCCTAATTGTTTTACAATAGGTATTGCTTCTGAAGCTAAACCGTTTACAACATCACCGAGTCCATCTCTACGTAGGTTGATAATCGTGAGTTTATTACCCTAAGCGTTACAGGTCCACGTTGTGCATTGTGTTTAATCATTTTTAAATTACACGTTGATTCATTAGTTAATTTTTTAGTCGCTGTGATAATCATCAACAATTTCGTCAATGAGAGAACGATAAATGTTGAGATCAATAATACCACCTATAAATAATCTTCGACAAATATCAGATAATTCATTAATAATTTCCGGTGAATTATTTCCTGCACGTTTTCCTTCAATCAAAATTTCTAATCTATCTACGTCAAAATGAATATTGTTAGGACGAGTAATAAGACCACTCCCTCCTATCATAGTTGTGTGAAAACCATTTCCAGTAGCACCGGGAGGTGTGTCAGTCTCTACATCATAAAATCCTTCTTCAGATGGTTTTATTAACTAATCAAACATGTCTTCTTTTTTATTTTTACTCCACGCTTAAAATAAAGAAAAACATTATCTTTGACAGGTTTATTAGCAGTCATGGAATATATATCTTAAACCCAAACATCTTCACTTTTCCAGGAATCAATATATCTGGGTTTTACATACATTTCTATTTGACTGTATCCCCGCGCAGCAATTGTTAATAATTCTTCGTATCTTGAATTTGAGATACTATTAAAACCTTGAGACGTACATTTATTTTTAATATCAATTATTTCTGACTGTTTTTGTTTAAGAGATTTTGGTTGTTTTTGTTGTCGTTCTATTTATTGCTGCGGTGGAGGAAGTCGAAAAGAAGGCTCTTGCTGGGGAGGTTGTGGTGGGTAAGGTTTTAGTTGAGAAAATTGTTCACTTATATTATCATAAAGTCTTTTTATTTCATTAAAAAATCTTATATATTTTAGATCATCATATCTAGCTTGTTTTCTGTTGTAATATTTACGATATACCACTTACAGCAATTATCATCGTTTACAGAGCATATTTAGGTTTTAAAAAAAATACTTTTATCAAAAAAATATCAAGTGTCACCCTAGACAAATCTTTCTCTTTCATTTCTTTTAATTTGTTCAATAACACCTTCCCTAAATCTTTTAATCAATTCAACATTTTTTTCTACTTTAGGTTTGTGTGCAAGATCTTCTTTTATTTTACTTATACCTTCAAGTATTTATTCACCTTTGTCAGGAGGATGAGGAGGCTGATCTGCAACAATTGCGGCTGGATGATTTTTAAAAGTCATTTTGTTTTCTCAGTATATTTAGCAGTCTGTTTTAACGGTGGACGAAGACTTTCAGTAACTGCTGAAACTTTTTCAGTTGCTTCTGTAATAGGTTTAAATAACATTTTTGTTTTATCTTCGGCAAATGTTACCCGAGATTCTTGACGTTTTAGTCTAACATAATTACGAACAGGAAGATAATTTTGATAGCTTCTAATCTTTCTTGAGCTAATCTATCTGTATAAGATTCCTTACCCGGTGTCATTATTGATATATAAATAATGATCTAATTATAGCAGCAGAGAGGGCGTGACCTTAATGATATGTCCGGTGGGTGAACAGAAACGTACATACAAATTTCGACAAAAATTAAAGTCACAAATAAACTAACCCAATTAGAGAAATTCTCGGTAAGTTAGAGGCTTTGGTTAGGCATTATTGACCTTAATTTTTTTCATTTTTTCGTATGAGGTTTTAGTTTTCATAAATGACATTTCAGCAAAAGGTCTGTTCAATGTCTCTGCTGCTGTATTGAAGGAAGAGCCGACAGAGTAATCCGCACAAAATAATGTCAGTTTGATTTTACTATCATCATCGTTATTATCATCGTCATTACTATCATCATTATAATGATGCTGCTGAAACAAAACGTCAGTAATGTCAGGGACCGGCCATTTACTGGGGGCTTTATTTTTTGAGGGGAAAATGTTACTTTCAAACAGCTTGAAAAAAAGTATTCGTTCATTTGTTAAAAAATTTAATTCCTTCATAATATGTTGGAATTTTTTTACCTTCAGATAAAGGGAAAACACAATATCGTCGCCTGTTCATTAAATAGTCAGTCCCTTGCTCTCCGTAATTAGTCAAAATTGAATGGACACGTATTTCTTAATTTAGGTTAATACTATGTAGAAATTACAATAGAAACAATATAAATATAATGCCTATCTTTTCAATTTAACAATTTGGCTGGTGTTTTATAAAGGATTTTATGAAGATTTGTCAGTTTCTTATGTAACCTATCCGGCGATTTGAAACCTGTTCACTGGTTTCACAGGTTAATGTTGAGGCAGGAGTTCGAGGAGATTCATTTTCATTCAGAAAATAAACCTGGCATCAGACAATAAATCTCCGGGTTGAACTGGCATGTGGCTGCACTATTTCATGCCAATTTCCGAATAATCATCGCCAAATTTATTTACTTTCCTTTTTATAATGTCTGCTGTAGATGATAACATACAGCAAATCGTCCATTGGCATGACATCTGCGCGCGTAAATAAGATGTTTCTTTACCATGAATTTGTTACTCTTCATCAGAGATATACATAGTATTAAAAACTGAACATATCTTTATTATAGACACGCTTCTATTACACAAAATGGATGGATCATTGTGTATATTGTAATGGATAAGTGCATTTTCTCTAGCGAGACTGGGCAGATTATAGTAGTGAGTATAAAGGGCGTTACTGAGCCAAACCGCCATTTTTTTAATTAAGACGACCATACAATTTTTCCAATAGACCCGAGCTAGCAAAACAAATACGAAACCAACTTTGTTCAGGCAAGAACGTCGATTTCATTATCGATCACTTAACTCGAGGACCTATAAAGGAAATCATCATCGTCATCAAACAAAATAGGGTTGCCTCAAAAACAACATATTTTTGCTCACTACTGCGGTTTTTATTTTATATTTCACACAAAAATTTAATATTCCAATATTTGACACTCACACAAATTTTACAGTCATAACCAAACTAAAAAAATCCTCCTTGCTAAGATCAACATTACACTTTTTATATCCTAACGCGAATGGGTTAAAGCCGTCATAATATCGCTTGTCACCAAAATTACACAGGCCAGATTTTATGATAACATCAGTCTCACTTTTATTGCGATTAGATTTTATTGTCATCATCTCAACATAACTTGAAAATCAATCTAGCGCAGCCTTATAATTATCGAATCATATTATCGTAACTACTTAATTTCTTTTGATGCCTTTTGCTCGTTTTTTAACTTTATTATCAGCTAGTCAAAAAATTCTCAGCTATAATAAAACCCTTGTGAAATATCATCAGATTCGATCTTCTAAATTAGAGACTCCATGGTTGTAAATAATAGCTTTGCCGCAGGCCACGTGACCTTAAAAAACCGTAGTGGGACCAGAAGTTTAACTTTTTGGGTCTCTCAAGTACTGCCATACCAACATAAACTGCCTTGTTCAACTTAAAATTTGTCTTTCGTCGTTGAACGGCTACATAATTTCCATTAAATATTGAGATTAAATACTGAGAAAATCATCAGATGCAAAATGTTTATTACAAGATTCCACGTTATTACCGATCTCAATACTGACTGGTTTTCTGATATTTTATTAAGGCTTGTTAAAGACGCTGTTATGTATTAGCTTGCTAAAGTTCTTTCCGAATTCAGTTTTTGCAACTTCTCTTAGCTACTATAAAAGTAGCTGTAATCTTTCATCCAAAAAAGACTGATTCTAAAAAAGATATAAACATTTTGTTTATCATGAAGCTCAACTGGATATTGAAGATATGCTTCAACAAAATATAAGTTACGATTGTATCATTTTTGTCAAAAAACTGTTTTCCACTAATCCATCTGAAACCACCAATCGGCATAGAGAGCGATATTGCATACTCATACAGAGTTTTGGGATCCAGATAGGTTATAAAACTTGATGGCGCTGTATTATCATTGTTGGGCAAATGCTTATTATTAGCGCTGGCATATATTTTTGTTATGACACTTATTCCGCCTCTGATTCCACGATTGATGAAACATAACATGTCCCGGTCTTTTAACAGTTCTAGTTTTATTTTGCTATGTTTCAGTAATGCATCCCAGCTTAGTCCTGGTGCAAAAAAGTACCAAGGTGGGCCGTGTTATGTATATTTAGTTTAATTGTTTGTTTGTTCAAGTAATGTTTTTTTAGTATTATCTCATTACATGATATTGTAATGTAACGTTGTTTGCTGGATTTGATCTTGTCCAAAACTGAGTTAATTTCTCCTTGACCTGATTGTCTTTGTTTTAATTTTGTTTTATTTATTTCATATATGCAAACAAATAATATTAGTTTCATCATTTTCTATGTATGAACTTATTATCAGGATTATTATTCAGGTAAACAAGAAGGAGTAAATATGTTGATCAGGGTCAGGGTTTTGGAGTTCCTAGGTGAATCTTATAGGCCATTGTGTTGTAAAATAAAACAAGGCTCATTAGATCATTATAGAAGGTTATGTTCCATTAGGTAATGGATATTTTTGAAAAATACTAATTGTAAGCTGAGACCAAGCAGAGAACTATATTACCTTGTGACTGTGAGGATTTTACCAGTCGTGCTTTAACATCTACCACTTGAAGTTGCATTATGTTGCAACCAGTTTGGAATATATTATATTTTCTTCAAATTATGAATTTAAGTGATTATTTTCTCTGGAAATACAAAGGTGCTCTGACAAAATTCTTGGAAAAAATTAATTGGAAATTATGCTGAATTCAAACCTTGAATAATATTTATGTGATTCAACAAAATACTGTTGACACATCAACTCTTCTCAGGCTATAACAGACGCGTCATCACCTTCAATTTCGCTCTCTTTGGGACTTCTACTGAGTTTTATTCAGAACTTTTATTACTAGGACTTTTGTCTTTAATTCTTGGATTATTTTTGGATTAAATTAGCAATATCGTAAGTTGTTTTTCTCATTTTTTACTTTTGTATTCCAGAGAAATAAATGATTTGATAAATGTTACACACCTTATTGTCTTCACTTCTTTCTGTTGCCTTTTTTAAGAACATAGTTTCGTTACAGTCAAGTCCTTAGTTATCAGCACTGATATATTTGAAATCTGCATATACATATATATATATATATATATATATATATATATATATATATATATATATATATACATACATACATACATATATATATATATATATATATATATATATATATATATATATATATATATATATATATATACACGTTTTAGGTGCGTTGTGGGCAGTCATCCCGAAAGTGGGTTTACGGGAAGGACATGATATAGTTTACATTTCAAATCAAAATACATATACATAGGTTGTATTTCTTACATAGTAATTATGTATATGTTGAAAATAAGTATATACACTTATGTTATAGTCCTATTCATGTTTTCGGTTCGTGGGCAGATATATATATTTCATGGGCAGTTTTGACCTTTAGGTTGAAGATGACAAAGTAACTGCCCAAAAATACGTTCACGAAGAACAAACATATAGCATTCTGCCCGTGAATACGGCCATGGGAACAATATATAGCGTACTGCCCACGAATACGTTCACAAGTAACAAATATATAGCATGACTTTCCGGTGTGCGCGCGCAAAATGGTTGTCAAGACACGACGATAAACATTAATCTATTAAGGCATCCTTTGCAATGGCCAGCGTACATATAGCGGACGTGAGGTTCGTTTTTCACAGCTTGTTTGAAATAAATGGATGATTATATATCCAGTGTAACAACTTGTCTTGACAGCTTATGGATGCTAATGTTTGACATTTATTGTGAAGATGATTGTTCACTGCTTGTTGATGAATTCGTAGCTTCTGTTAATCGATGCTATAGCTCAATTTAACTGTCATACACTGATATGTTTAAGTCTGCTTGCACAGTTAACTATGCAGAGTTATGGAAATATAACAAATTGGTTTTAATAACTTTCAGAGTTTGTTTTACTATTACTCAATATTTGTTTCAAGTACTATAAAGGCTGTGATAGGTTGGGTGGCTTAGATTACAAATCAGGCCCTTCTCACTTGGGGGGGTGGGGGTGGGGGGTGGGTACTGCCCATTATGAATATTACTGGTCCTAGATGTCCAACCTGATATTTATGACATATAGGTTCAACATCTTACTGCCAGCAGAAATGGTGTTCTGTAGTATTTTTCCCAGTCAATAGTTTATGGATATATTATGTCATGTACTATGCTTGTTTAATTCTCTCATCTCAGTTCTGACGTTACCATTGAATGCTATAATGTTCCCAGACATCCGGTATTCTTGGTTATTAAAATTATATATATACACAGATAACTGAAGGTGAGTTCTCATTATTCCCTAACAATTGTAATTAGTGGGGCTGTAGCAATTGATGGTCTGAGAATTCAAGTTAACTGGTTCAAAACTTGGGTAAACAACAAACTGTTTTCTTCCTTTGACAGGCATCATAAAGTTTTGCATCTTTGTCTCTCTGATGACTGTGGTACACAAGTTACAGACTTTGCCTTAGAATGAGCCTGATTTTTGATACTTGTTACTGAATGGGGTGGGGTAGGGAAGTAACAAAATTATTAAAGGTGGAATGTATGCAAACCATGCTGGAAATAGATATGTGCCAGCAACTGCAACATGTAAGCTTCAATCAATTTGGAAACTATAAGCTTTATCCTGTAAATATTAACAGTTCACACCCTGTATAAAAGGTGATTTTGTGTTTGATTAACTGGAACTGTTAATTTATTATGTTAAGGAATTTATTGTTTTAACCCTAGTAAATGTAATATAATTAGGTCAAAAGTTCCAGTTTGTTTATTGTTTCCAGAGTTGATTATTGTAACTGGAAGAACCTGTTTCTAAGTGTTAAATGAAACGAAAGAGATATTGTTTACTCAAGTGATATAAAATAAAAGTTTAAAATGAACTGAAAGAAATATTGTTTATTCAAGTGATAAAAAATAAATGCAAAAGTGTATATTCATTAAGAAGTGTATTGTCAATTGCAAATAAATGAAGATTTATCTTATTTTGTTCTTTACTTGTGTACAAAATTATACCTGGATTGGGCAATAATTACTTGGACTCCATTTGGAAAAGAAAAATCTATATGTCCTAAATACCTAATGTTCATATCATAATGCTCTTTTAATGGATGATTATGCTTTTCAGCTGACGTTACCATATTGCCAAGTGAACTAATAGTATGGCCTTCGGTGTGGCCCACTAATCACATTTGTAAATGAATTATGCATACAATAGAGAAATAGCTCTTAAAATATCTTATGAGTTGAACAATCTGTGTACACAAATAAACTTGAAGCAAATCTTTGAACTTGTATGCCACACATGCAAGTGAATTGGTGGTTTTCATATGTAACTTGTGTACTCTTATGGCTTTTGTCTATATTACTTTTAGCCATTTCTATTCACACACCAGAACACAACCTTTTTTGTCTGATTCAGGTACTAATGCAAAACTTATTTCAGCTGTAACTGAAGTATACAGAATTTTTCCTGACGTTGAGGCCTACTGTGTAGACAGTATAGCTGTAAGTCATCAAATCAAATGGAAGACAACAGTGTGCAGTTGAAGAAAATGATATATACCCAGTACCATTTAGAGTTATCTTAAAGAAAAGTCACAATGCACACTGATACAAGTAGTTTTAGAAAATGCATTTGTTCCACATACATTTTAACTTAACCCAAAAGTTCAGTCTCTTGCCTAAAATTCAATCAGATGTATGCATTTATTCCATAAAACACAAAGATATAATGAACCAAATCATTTTCATTATTGAGTTAGGTAGTAGGCTATGTTAAAGAGTGCAATCACTTTATCGATTTTTTTTCCATTACATTTTTATTTATTATAAAATGACATTTCTTAGTGGAGTGCTAGCAACTGTAACTTGAGGAATATTTTGTACATGCTGGCCTAAGTGTCATGAATATACTGTGCTACATTTTGCTTTATTAGGTATAATACTATCATGAGACTTGCTTGATTAAATCCTGAATTTGTCAGTTACACTTACAAGTCCACTGGTAGAATTTAAAATCTGTGACAGTTTGGGAACTTTTTTGCAGTAACTGCAAATCACTTTGCCTTCACAGTCAATGAATTCAAGCCATTGATAATTGTCAAACCATTGTGACTGAAAATGTGATTGTCTCTTAGTTGTGTCCTATTTGATAATTTTGCTGCCACAGAGTCTGGATTGTGTCTCTGAAGAAATAGTTCATCTAGACTCTGTTGCAGTATTACATTTTATATGTTCAATTTAATGAATTTTCTTTCTTTGAATCATTCTTATGTCATAACTTGTGAAAATAGTTTAGTTAACAATATTTATTCAAACAGAAAAGATAACCTCACTTGACAAATCATCCTACTAAAGTGATCATGGCATACACTTTTATCTTTGAAATTCAAATATTGCCCACTCGTTAATTAACATAACTAATATTGCACATTGAAGGTGATCATATGTATCATCAGTTTTAAAAAAATAAAGACATAATACTATCATTTAATCACTGCATACAGGAAACAGACACTTGTGTCTGTAAAATGCCTTTCATTGGATTACTTTGGTTTATTAAAACCAAACAGCAATCCACTCAGGATTTTCTAGGATAGATACAGAGAATATATTATGGTCATTCAGAACGCTATCAATACATCAGACCAGATTGTTTTTATTATTATTTAGGCAAAATAACTTAGTAAGTCAGATGGCAAACATGAGGATGGTGATAGGTTATGTGGAATTTGCATTGAATCATCTGATCCCAGAAGATTTGATACAATGTCACTGGCTGTGGTAATCATCAAGTGCAGTTGCACGGCACCATAAGACTTATCAAGATACCATAAGCTAGAAAGATGAAGAAAAAGAAAAACGATGACCCAAAGACAAATCCTGCAAACTGTGTGCAAAAATGATTCCACAGATTATAGATGAAAACTTTACTATATTTAGCTTCAAGATATTAATAAATTCGGATTACTTCCTCCAGTCTGCTACAGTAATTCATGCCCATTGCACTCATAAATTGATTATAGTCCTTGCAGTATTTTGTGTGGGCCACAATATTTTAATTGATGCAGCTGATGCTCCATTCTTCAGTTCAGTGTTGATTCAAACATAGCAATGTCCCTTTGGGATGTGTGCATAAATAAAGAATGCCTGTCCCTTCATTACCACACTTGTTGAATTTATCGTGTCTCTCTGAAAACTGTACCATGTGAGAAAGAATTTTATAAACAAACTGGACATAAGTATTGCTAGACATATACTCAGACCTGAGACTTCATAAAAGACTGCTTACTTGTGAGGCATTATTAGTGCTAGGGCTTGAGGTAATAACTTGCTATATGTTTGGTAAGGCAAAATAAGGGGCCTTATGACTTAAATTGAAACTGTGAAAAAACAAAAGGTTCAAATGCAATAAACTTTTGTTTTTCCTCATTTGTTATATTACAGTGCCATGAAAGGTCATTTCTTTTATCTTTTTAATCCCTTGCCAATTTTAAGTCATCATCACTAACCAAGTCTCTAAATCAATTCTTGGCATATTTAGCTAAAATGGTGTCTACTGTTCCATTATATCATTGATTGTTTAGCTTGCTTGTATGGAGCTTAACACCATTTTTCAGGACATCATAGACTTTACATGGCAGCCAACATATTTATTGGAAGAAATCAACACACATAACGCTACTGGCAAGCTTTCTCATATACACACATTGGTTGGACTAGAGAGAGTTGATTAGTGATGTGTATGCCTAGACCATTCTATAATCCAGGGCCCCATGATTGAATACAGCTTAAAGAAATTAACCCTAATTCAATTTCCTTGTTGCATTTAAATCATAACACCCACCATGCAAAGTGACACATGTCTCAAGATTTTCAAATTTGTATATGTTTTGCAACTTTTAATTCTGAGTTGATGCATGTGGATGTGGAAATTCAGTTACTGAATACTTAGCTACTTATATAAGGAGCTCTCACACTGGTAAAAGCATGCAATTGGGATTGTATTTGCAAGAGGGCAATTAATTGTTCAAAATACTGTTTTAGCTAACTACATATGCGAAGGGTTGATGTATAAAAAAGAGGATCAAGAAATCCTAGCTGGTAAAGATAATTGTATCCAACTTGACAGAAAGTGAGAAGGCCTTTTAATTTTGTACAGCAGTTTCATTAAGGAACCAACTATAATACCATTAGAAGTTTATGAGCAGCAAAAACCACATTTAGGACCAACTAGACATCAAAACCATATGCATAGTTCCATTTACGGCCAACCAGACATCAAATAGGTCATCTAGTGAAAGCACAATGTCAAAATGACCAGCCATCTAGGAGAAGTAGCAAGGAAGGGGTTTTCCAGATGCCCATTAAAACAGCCATATTGGAGGTTAGATTGGCACTATTTTCATTTACGTCCAACTAGACATAAGAAGTCTTTCACTGATATGACGATTCATTCAGGAGAAGTAGTTATACCAAGATTTTCAGGATGGCCACATTGGTGGCCTTATAGGATGTCTGTACAGCACCATAATTCTCATTCAGGACCTGCTAGACATCAACATAAGTATTTTGTACACATGTTGACACGCTGACACAATTATCCATTCAGAAGTAGCGATAAAAAGTTTCTTAATATGGCTACTGTGGCAACCACATTGTATGTGTGAGTGGCACCATCTTGTTTTTTCTTCCAGATATTTTCACACAAATATCATATTTAAAGATAACATGAATTCATACAAGATCTTGTCAGTTTATTTCATAACAGACTTTTCCCTCATATTAATATAATCTTTTGAAAACATTTATACATTATAGTTCTAGAAATTTTTCATGCTCTCAGAAACTATTAAAATCACAGCAGAAAGTGTTATGTTATATCTTTATTCAGCACTGAAAAATATTTATGAACTCTTAAAGTTTTTTCCCCTATATTAACTTAATTTAATGAAGATTTTCAGACTATAACCTTTCCATTGGATTTATTTTTTCAAACATGGCGTAAAAAGTATGTTATAGTAACCAATTTTTACATTGCCTTCACCATTGCAGAAATCTCTATAATCAATTTCCTAGTAAAGAAAAGCCAAGAAAATAAATGGACAGTTAATATTCACTTCAGGATCACAGACCTGAGGCAAATATGTCATTGTTAAATCAAACATTTTTATTGTGTTTCCTTAGACCTAAATATATATATATACTTGCTGTTACTCTAAACGAAGGCTGGTAATCCAGTTGATAACCTTTTGGGGGTTTTAAGGATGTCTTTAAAATTAAGGCCTTAAAAATGTTGAGATCTTATATTAAAAATGACAATTTGAGCCTTGCAGATTCATGTCCACAGGTGCCCAAATAAAATAAAAAGTGGGGGGGGTGCAAGGGGCAAGCTTGTTGGTGTGTTATAAAATAACTGACTTATCATCGGTGTGCTGACAGGTGATGTGTAATTAAATCACTGTTGTAATATTAATAATGAGTGAGTCTGCACAAAGGAATTTCATACAGCTAAACTAGCTCAACAACTAGAGGCAATTAAGAAATATATCCACATTCGTGATTCTGTCAAATGGCAGATACAACAGCATCAGGAAGCTCAAGTGGCATTTACAGAAGGTAAAGAGCCGCTATACTTGTTATCTTTTTAGGGATGTGCTTGGATTTTGCCCTCAAGCTGGAGCAGTCATAGGATATATAATAAATCGCCACGGTCGGAATTTATCCCCAAGCTGGGGTAATCGATGGGTAAAGTCTTATCCACAGTCGGGGTTTTATTCAAGCTTCAGGTGCAAGTTTTTGTGCATCTCCATGCCCTTGCATAAAACACAGTTACACGTTTTTTTATATAGATATTTTTCAGTTGTAGACAGGAATAATAAGTATTTGCGAGTGTTTGAAATGAATGGGTTCATTATGAATTGAGTGGCACTACATTTCAAAAGCAAAATTGGATTGAAATGCAAGAACTGTAGTACGGAATTAGTGTTGGTTCTGGATCGTAGAATGGAATTGTGTGTGTGTGATTGGATTTTTAACGTAGCTTGAATAATTTTTCAGTCATATTGCTACGATGTCTGCAGTGTGGCAGTTTATAGTGATGTATAGCACTGGGGCATCATGCTGCAAACATGTAGTATGATGTTGCACCCAGTCACATTATCCTGACACCAGGCCGATCAGTCCTAACACTAACCTCTTAATGCTGAGCGTCTAGCGAGGTAGCTGTTAATACCATTTTTGTAAGTCTTTGGTATGACTTGGCTGGGGTTTGAACCCATGACCTCCCGCTTCTGAGGCGGACGCTCTAACCACTAGGACACCGGAGTGGTCAGAATGGAATTGTAACAATTACAATGGAAGCAATTTGTATTATGCTTGTTGGGGCATTCCTCACTGATGGCTGTCAGTGACATCATCATGGGAACGTGTAACAGCCACATTTTGTAAGAACAAGGTGTAGTTGGTGAACAATACAGACACTTTTCTGCCATTTCCACTGGCATCATCTCATATGATGTTATTTAAAAAAACTTCCTACAACATACTCACAACATATAAAACCTATATGCAAATCTGATGAAAGCTGCTTGTGTTTCTGAAACACATATTCCATACTGGTGGCAAGAATGTCCAAATCTACATTACAAAAATGAAAACATTACCATCCATCTAGGAGTTGCAAATGTATGAAATCCTCTTGTTGGGTAGTTTTACTAACAGGCTTTACAGCAGGGCCTTCCATTAGATTTAAATGTGGCAGGTAAGTTGACAAAGTAGGGTGGGGGGTTGGGGGGACCTACCCCAATGGGGATAATTCATTTTTTTTTTAAAGTAGCATGGTGTAAAGTAAAAGTAGATGGGCTGATAAGGAATCCACTGAATTTACAGACTAAAGGTTCAGACATTTGTTTTTAAGAGAAAAATGAAAGAAGGAAACAATACAACAGATATTTTAATATGACTTTAATGTTTATTTTCTAGATTTAATTAAGATTATGAATCAGAATCAGTCTCCAACTCCACTGTAAAGTTTATCTATTACTTCTTCTGCTCAGGCACCTGCAAATTAAAACAAAATTGTAATGCTTAAATAAAGTCATATCATCTCAGCACTAGTTACATATGCAGAAGTCATGTTAATCAGCATTATAAAAATGTATGAAATTTTCTTCACTGCACTTGTGCTTCCCTTACTATCGTTAAGCCATGATACAAGATAACTTTGCACTTACTTGTCATTTCTGGCAAGTGGATGGTGCAATCAATTTGCACAAAGATGAATTTATTTCATCCAAATATTTCATGTGAATAAAAATTCCAAATGGAGGCACTTGTCCGATCAGACAAGATATATGCATATTGTAGTTAGCTGGACTCTAGCTCTGATAGTCCTGGGCAATAGGATAAGCTGATTTTGTTATCAGTTTAGAAATGCATCCGCTTTGCAAATACTATGCTTTAAAAGACGAAACTGAATCCAATATTGATGAAATAAGAGTCATTTGGATTACCTTGTTTTTTATCATTCTGCGTTGGTTGGGTGCATATTTGAGGGTCTCTGATATGGTCTCTTCCATTCCATTTGCCTTTGCTTTGCCATTAGTTTTCAAGCAGGCTTCTGCATGAGTAATACAATGTTTTAAAATAAGTTTCACAACAAAGGATGCATTGCATTTTTCTAAATGCCAGCAATAATCAATGGAATATTTTTAAAACATGTACTTTGAAATGTGTCTCAAGTTACTTTATCAATTCATTTAAAAATCTCTGGCAAGTCACATGAAAAACACAATTTAAATCAAGCCATACTTACTTATCAAAGACTTTCTCATTCACATCCTTTACCTCACACAATAAATATCAGCAACACCAACATTAAATTCACACAATCAGTACAAAACCTAGGTGTTACTCTGGACAGTACTCTCACATTGCACCAACATGTCATGAACATATGCAAGGCTGCGTATCTTGAGCTGAGACGCATCAGCTCCATTCTCAGATATCTTTCAGTTGATGCCACTAAAACACTTGTGTGTTCATTACTGCTTTCAAGACTGGACTATGGTAACTCAATTCTGTCTGGTTCATCTTAATATCTACTGCAGAGACTTCAAAAAGTTCAAAACATAGCTGCTTGGATCATACTTAGAGTACCACAATCAGAGCACACCTCCCCGCTGCTCTGTACCCAACACTGGCTATCCATTCGATCCAGAATCAAACACAACATTAGTTCTCTGTGCTACGTTTCACTGACAGACTCTAGTCCAACATACCTATCCGACCTCACCTATGTGTACACACAAGCAAGATACTTACACTCCTCTTCCGACAATCATATACTCATTATTCTCACTATGAAAACAAAGTCACATGGACAGCATTCTTTTGCATACCAGGGCCCAGCAACATGGAATGAATTGCCCACTGAACTTAGACACAAAGACGCAGTGATCCCATTCAAGAGTGCTCTCAAAACTACTTATTCTGACTACAAAAACAAACTTAATGACTTAATAATGTTAACTACCTTAAATATTCTCAGCATGTTTTTTATGTTTTCTAATTTCATGGTGTTTGTTTTTGTAATCATATCATTGTGTATGTTTTTATGTTGTCTAATGTTGCAAAGCGCTTAGAGCTTCTAAAGATTAGGCGCTATACAAAGTCCTCATTATTATTATTATTATATTTAGCTTGGATGAATATTTTTTAAATCAGTGGCCATAACTAAAAAATGGGATTTTGTTTTATGATCATAAAAGTATGTTGGACACCATCCATGATGTACAATGCTGTCTGACATTTCTATGCACCTAAGGTTTCCATCTCAAATATTAAAGCAAAATGCATACCGAATTTGACAGATTGATGAAAATAAAAAAAAGCAATGCTTACCATTTGAAAAGAGGCAATTGTCACTAGAATATTCTATTCAAAATGATATTAATTTTGGACACAGGGGATACCACCCCCATGTTTTCCTGACTCGTGATATGTCGGCCTATTCTGTGCACAGCTTTAAAAGATGTAATGTTTATCCATCGAGCTATAGAAATGAAATACATTTACTGTAGACTGTTTCTGTCAGCAGTTAAGTTGAGTAATTAGGTCAGGTTTATAGCTAGTTTACAAAATTCAATGTAGAATGCCAATAAATGACAAGATATATTTTTGCAAACTAAAGTGATCTTGAAAAAAGATTAGTAAAGTTTAACATTTTATAAAAAATAAGCTATTATGTGGAAAAGAAACAACAATGAAATAGGATGCAATGTGTTTACGTCTAGTTTTGGAAGGTACCGTCATAATTGTACCGTAGTTTAATGGGTGGAAAGGCCATTGAAAGGTAAGGGCAGTGCGGAGACCATCGAGTATGTTCCAGAATAGCTGAATCTTTGTAGATACATAGATCCATTCGTAACTTCAGTCCGCAAGCGAAACACTGTACTTCGTATCCCAATCCTGACTCGGGTCCGAAGTAGACAAATCCTGTTCTAGCTAAAACATACGAAGAAGGTAATCCTTCCCTATCCGTAGGCCATTTTTGAAACGTGTCCAATCGACGGGCACAATCACAATAGTCAGGTAAGAAGACTGGAAAATGGTAGGGTTTGAACTTGGAGTTCTCACTGGATTTCTCACTCGATTCTTGCTGCGGCGAAGTCATCCTTCTGGTGGGTGGCTATCCTCTTACAACCAATGTTTTATACCGACATGTCCATACGGCAAAGTAAAGTGGGTGGGAAGCCGCACTCGCTTCTGCTACACGATTTGATAGACTTTTTCCAAGGGTCGACTGACGATGTGGTGTGTGGGTAAACGTACAATCTTGTTGGGTTGATAGGTGGTCACTTTCTCTAGACTGCAAGGCTTCTTTCAATATGCCAAAGTTGACCACTCGACTGGTACGATAATTCAGAGTAAGTCCTTTCACTTTACACTTCGTGTGCACTTCTCCTTGTTTGTCCCAGTATTCGTAGCCGTAATTTTTGGGACCACCACTAACGAAACTTAGAATCTTGTCATCAGGGTGCTTGTCTGTCCAGGCTCCTAAACAGTCTCCTTCGATGTCAGGGTGCTGTTGACTCGGGTGATCGATATAAATGCAACTGTCCATGTCAAAGTACAAGACACGTTCCCCTAACAGTTCTAAGGCTTCGTACAATTTTAAGCGAGCATGAGCTGTCATGTAAGCTGCAATGATGACATTTCCAAAGGGGTCATCTTCTACAAAGTTCAGATCTTCTTCGTAATTCACCAAGATCAAATCCTCACGAACGACGTCCACGTGTTTCATGAATTTGGCTTTGTCGTGAATCATCTGAAAGTAGCGGGAAGGTTCGGTCAAATACTCCGTCTTGGGTAAACACGGTCATTGTGCCATTTTACCCCACAAGCAATTTAACATCACTTTGGCAAACGATCGCCTGCCTTCGTTTTTCTCAATGTGATTTAAAGTAATGCCTTCTTGTGCCCAGAATTTCTCTCTGAATGTCTTTTGGTCTTCGGGAGTGTGACACCAGGACAGATAGCCACTGGCTTCTTGCTCAGTTTCAAAAAGGCATCCACGTAGTCTGCGAAAATGCCTTTCTGCGTGGGGCTTTGACCGAGTATTGACGTTTGATATAGTTGGTCGTTTGAGGACTGATGACAGCCACAGTGTTTTCAAGCATGAATCGTTGTCGGTAGACTAAGGAACACGCTTTGGCAATGGTGCAAGCCTCTTTTAAATGATCAACCCCTCCGTGTTCCATGAACAGTTCTCGAAATTTTCCACAGCATCGCCGTAAAATGTCCATGTCGGAACGACGATACTTTAGCATTTCTTCCTGAAAGTCGAAAGGGTCGGAGGCGTGAGCCTGGTACCAAGCGTAGAAAGTTTCTCGTTCAGTACATATGTTGTCAGGGTCGTAATAGTGAGCCTGAGGCAAATGGGGTAGAACGGCGTGTTGATTGGCTTCTGTATTGAAAAAGTGTGGAAAGTACCCTTTAGCCATTTCTGTCATTCCAAACATTTTAGGCATTCGACTCAAAGGCATGGCTAAGTAGCTCATCGAATCTTTAAACTGCACTTGTCCCACTTGCATGAAAATGATTTTGGCTCCGTTCAAAGTGATTTTAGGACGCTCGATGCCACGTTCCGTATAACATCTCAAAAGAAACTGTCCATCGTATCCGGAGAAATTGTGAGCCATCACTGTGGCATGGTGATGACAATCTCCATAATAATGTTCGATGTCCTCTTGGCTCCACGTCTTGTCGATGGGGTCTAAGACCCATTGTGTGAAATCGGCTAGTGTGTTCAGTCCTTGAAAGATTTTTTCACGCCCTCCAGGAATCTTACTGCAGTGAGGGCAATAACTCAAGATAGGTTCTTGAATCACTTCTCGCACGCTCGATGAGCCACGCAGAAATTAGGAATGTGAATACTGGTCTCTTGCATGCATTCGAAATCGAAAAAGATGAAATTGCCTTTCTTCTTCTTGTGACCATCCTCTTTCTCTGGTTGGGATTGGTATTTTTGCATGTAGCATTGGTGTTCCAAGTCCACAATGCAGTGACAAATGTGACATTTTTTCTTTCCTGAACATACGTGTGCCTTGGTACTGTTGATACATAGACCTTGTCCACACATTGGGCACAATCTCAGGAGTTGACAAGCACATTTCTTCTGTGAACCTTGCATCTTCAGATGTTGTTGGTAACAGGCAGGGCTGACAAATGTGCGCAGACAAGCAGGACAATGCACTGGTTCTTGCCCTTCGCTCAGACAGGGTTGAGAGGCCAAACATCCTGAGCATTTCGATCCACAATGTTTGTGTTGCTCTCGATTATTATAACCATCATAAGTCACATTTCTCACAGTAATATTTGTATCCCAGGAATCCAGTGATAGTGGTAATGGTATCGAAATGGTCATCGTGATGATAGAGGTGAATGTATTTTCCATCCTTAAAGTCTTTCCCTCGAAACAACAGAGACCCGCGCACTTCTTGAGGGTGCACTTTCAAGGTGTATCGTGGAGCTAGGGCATCTTGCAATTTTTGCATCTCAGGAATGCCACAGGATGTGTCTTTGGACAGGCATGCTTGTTGTAACAGAAGTTCTGCTTCATTTCGTTGTTTGGCTCGGTTCGATTTTCGAATGTTCTCCCAGGCTCTTTTCCATTCTACCGTGTCGTTCTTGTCGGCATAGGTTCATCCCACCACGATGGCTCGGGCTAAACACATGTGGTCTTGAAAATTGTTAATTTGGACAAGACTTGTTTTGGTAATGCGAAGGTTGTTGACCAATAAGGTCTTTCTGCATTGTCCGGTCCCTTGAGGAGGAGAGACATGGGTCATGTCCAGTGTGGCTTTTCCATCGGTGATGTCAAACTGGTCATTAGATTGTTGCACGTGTTGAATCTTGTCCATGACTTTGGAAGTGGTCAATTCTGCAGGGCTGCTAAACTCGATCCAAACAGGGGATTTCAAGCCATCATGTTGTATGGAAAGTCTCAAGCGATCATCTTCTTTGGGTTGACATTGTCGCTTGAGTGTGGTGAGCAAAGAATCCCACATGTCGGTGATGAACCCTTTTGCTTTCTCTAACAGTACTTCAGACTTGAAATCTTTAAACTTCACTGTGTATTTGTAAGCCGTAGTTCTAAATTTTCTAGAGGGACGCTTTTCCGTCTCTCGAATGTCATAGTACTTTTCAGGGTTGACTAAGGGTGGTAAACTTTGTTTAGAGGGTTTGGATTCTGGTTCACTCATGTCCTCTTCAAAATCACTGGCATGAATTTGTGCCAAGACTTCAGCCCTAGTACGAGGCGATAGATCACGTTTCTGCCTCTTACTTTCTTCTTCTTTCTTCTCAAATGAATTGGATCATTTCATCTCGATAGCAAAAAGTCAAATGACTAAAGTTTAAACACCATGGATTAATTTATAGTCATAGCAGAAAAGCGTATATAAAGGGTATGTGTCTTGTCCTTTCACTATTCATTTCACTCTCAAACTGAGCACAACAATGGAAGAGACTACCAAGATCGAACGTTTCATCAGAGCTTTGCGAGGGGTCATTAGAAAATTCTCTTCAGACCAGCCGAGGGACTACTCTCCTTCCTTTCAAGATAAAAGTCAAGATACTTGCTATATCTGTCAGAAGAAAGGGCATTGGTCTTCAGAGTGTCCAGACCGTCAAAAAAGAAAAAAAAGGGGTTAGAAGAGACAAAAGTCAAGATACCTGTTATTATTGTCAAGAAAAAGGACATTGGTCACCAGACTGCCCAAAAAAGAAACAAGAGGAGTCAGAAGAAGAGAGGGATCCTTCAGAGGAAGAGGAAGAAGAAGAGGAAGAAAACAGACAGGTGAAGAAAAAGAAACAGGAGAAGAAAAGAAGGGAAGAAAGTGAAGAGGAAGAGGAGGAAAAGACTATGACGGTGAAGAAATTAAAAAAACAGAGAGTGAACAATGAGACAGAATAAGTCTATGAACTTTTTAAAGTGCTCTGTTGTGAATTGTGAATTGTAAATATTTATAAAAGAATAAATTAATTATAAAAGGTAAGTGTCTTTGGGTTTTGATTTTAAAATAAGAACCTACACTCACGCACACTCATACACAGACAGGTACTATTGGGTAAAATGGTTTTTATTAGTTATTGGCAATTGAAAGCCTATCTCTTTTCGAGAGACGTGGATGGCCCTGAAAAGGGCCTTTTTTGGTGTAAGGGGTGAGTTTAAACAATCAACTTTAACTGTCTTAAGCCTTTGCCATGGCCAAGGCCTACTTCTGGACTGCGTACTGTTGATGATGATTTCGTTGAAATCACTAAGGATGGTGCAGTAGGCGTAGTCACAGGGTTGGAGTGTTTAGCTTGGGAAGGTCGTATTCTCTTCGGCCGTAATAAAGAAGTCTGATACATCTGTTTCAGACTTCTTAACTAAAATGTCTAACAGTACCGTGACCGTTTGATTTTGACACCCTTGTTTCTTTGCTGCTGCGTCTTCTTCTTGTTGTTTTTTTCTTACCTCTTCTTCTTGCTGCTGTTGCTGTAGGAGAAAAGCTTGTTCCGCTTCCTTTTGCTGTTGTATAAATTTCTCCAATTCTTCTTTCTGTCTCTGTCTAAAATTTTCCATGTGCGGTAATGAAGGAGAAGGTGACGAAGGTTCAGGAACAAATTCTTGCAAGGTAAAAAAATCCACAAAATCCCAATTCACCTCTTCTGAAAGTAAGTCTGGGTTCCCTTGGGTAGTCTCCACCATCAGTGCACCCAAACTGATCGTTTTCTGAGTTTCCGTCATGTTGAAAAACTGTCGCTTAGATTGACTACGCACAGGCGCTAGCGAATCTATATAGACTATGTGACGTCACAGACTGCTTTCTTCGGATTGGACGTGGGCTGACTGAATTTTGTAACGCGTGTTTGGATTGGTCAACAAACTCAATCCGTTTCAATCCTTCCTCCCCCTATAAATAAGTACAGTTCACTGCATTCCTTCACCTGTTACTCAGCACCCCAACATGTGGACCGATGTACAATCTTCAACGCTTGTGTCTTCGATGATGTTCCGGACGGACATATCAATGTATGTCTGATCCAACTGGACAGTTATCCACAGGACAGACACCAGCCTGTGGATGCGAAGAATCTTATGTGGAGCATCAAGGATGCCTCAAAAGAGTCTTAATCTATGGTCCTGCAGTCAGGCACAGCCTAAGGTCAAGAAGAAGATGTCACAGATGCCCTTTATGTTAAGGGTATATTAACATAAAACCAAAGGCCCTTTTCAGGGCCATTCCTATCTCTCGAAAAGATCTTGACTTTCAATTGCCTACCCCTTTTTTTATTTTTTTGTTTAAAAAAATAATAAAAAAATAGAGACCCCTCCCTGTTTCAATTTTCGCCTGTTCCATTTTCATAGACCCATCAGGTCGGGACCTTATTAAAATAGGGTCCCGACCCTGTTCCATTTCCCCTAGTCCCAAGACAGTCCCACGATTTATTCCCCATGTTCAATTTCCCTTGTCCCTAGAGTGAATAGTTTTTTTTCTTTCTCCCATGTTAAATTCCCCTTGTCCCTAGAATGGATATTTTTTTTTTTCTCCCATGTTAAATTACATAGTCCCCAGAGTGGATATACCCTTTTTAAGATGGAAGTTCCCTAGTCCCTAGACCGTCCCTATTCACTACTACCATTGTCATTACCAGCCTGAAACCCAATTTAATGCCATTTGTATAAATTCATTTCAAATAAATATTATGATATAGTTGAAGTGTAAAGTCAAGCAAGTATTCTGTTTGCAGATTTTACATTTTAGATATTATAGTAAAGTCATATTTTCTCTTGTTTAGTAAACTTTATTGCAACTGGTTCCAAAATAGTAAATCTTATTTAATGTTCATTCACCAGAATAGGTATTAATACAATCCCGAATTAACTGTATGGTACTAAAATATACCCTGATCTTGTGTGAGATTGTAATATACAGAACTATACCTCAAGACAACAATAATATATTGAATTTATATTGTATCAAGACTGTCATGGTTATGAACTCCAACTTTATTCAGGTTTTTTCATAATAAATGATCATCTTGTGCTATGGTTGAAAAGAAATCAAAGTTCAGTTTAACTCCATTCTCTCCACATTTGTAAGTTGTTAAGAGGCATACTCATCCTCAGTGTTATAGTAAAATGTAATCTTATTTGGATCAATCTTGGTGGTGTAATATATGAATGGAGAAAGAATATTATCATCCAGATTAAAATATGTTTTATTCAGACTCTACTAAAATTTTTAGTTGGATATGGGTTACGGAGCCTGATGTGTACGAACAAGGCAATGTGTACCATGACCTTTTTAATTTAACATTTTAAACTCCTGCAGAAGAAAGAGATTTTTTAGATCCATTAATCTGTATTAACAAAAACATTTCTTCAGTATGATTTTCAATTACTTAGTATTGACAAAACTCATATTTTAAAGTTGTTGTTTTTTTGTGTTTGGTTTGGCCTTTTATGGTAAACCAACACAAGTAAGTTATTTAGTGCCAAGGCACTTTAAGTATAGTGCCTTGCCCAAGGACACACCATGGTAGCTAACCCAGGTTGGTCTGATGGTAGAATTTGAACCTACCTTATTTCACAGGTCCAGAAAGCTAACCACTGAGCCACTACAGCTCCCCATCTTATTGTGGAATGCTGGTATACTTTATGATCAAGAAGGATGGGTTGGGGTATGCATGTTGCATCTGAAAAAAGTGATGGAATTTTTGTTTACATAATATTTTAGTCATACAATATGAATCATTTTCTATAGATTTAAGATGTATCAGATCAAGTTAAGAAAAATCATATATTCTGTTTCCTGGGAATGTACTAAAATTCACTGTTATTGTTTGATTTTTTGGTAGTAAGCTTACTTGGTATTTTTTTCTTTTTAACTTGAATACCTAATTTGTTAACATCCTATTCTAAATCTTCAGAGTTCTGTCTATTAAGTGACAACTGTTGATACATGTAGGGAAGTTTTTGTTTATATCTTTTGATTTTTGTGATTCTGGAAGTTGCAGTATTTGTTGTTGTATTATAACCATTTCAGTAATTTAATGAATGCAGAGTATACTGCTCTATAAATGAAATTTAAGTGAAAATAATGTAAAAGTATGTTTCACTGCAAATATAAATTGTTTAAAATAATATATCATTTATCATATGACTATTCAATTGTGGTAACTAGTATTCCATCCAATATCTATATATTAAAATATGTCTTTTCATACAGCTGGTGATCATTTAGATACAAGTCCAATTGAACATAATCAAATTATCAATGCAGGTGTTTTTATTAGTAGTAGTATTGCAAGTATAAGTGTTAGTATTAAGATTTCATATACAGGTATGATAAGTGTATCATAATGTTTAAATGATGCTCCTTGTTACAACATAAAATATGTTCATTGAAACAAATGGTTCACTGGTAAATTGGCAGCAAAGGTCTTCACTGAATTATGTTGCATAAACTATTTTACAATAAAACATATATGATGCATCTCAATTATGATGAATGTGAGGAGGAGGATTAATAATAATGCAATTTAAGTTATCTTCATAACATAAGTTCTAGCAGATGTGTAATTTTTATGTGGTTCATCATCAGTTTGAAACTGGTCTGTGATTTCTGGATCTGGACATACCTGGTCCCCTGCTGTTGTGCTGCTATGGTCTTTACAGTTCATTAGGATATCAGTTACACTTGGTTTACATTTAGAACCCCATGGGATGGAATGCCCAGTTTGAAACTGAGAGAATGGTTAATTATCCATAATATAACTCCTGCAGTTATTATTAGGTTTGATATCAAGGTCTTTCTTTAAAAGCTTTTCAACTCAGGTTCTGTTCTACCATACAGATAAATAAAGTCAAATTCAAGGCTTTCAGATTTGTCCAGTTTGTTTCATGTGTTGCAGCAGACAGACTGTATATTGCCACTGTACCATATAAATATCAGTGCTTAGTCTGCTCTCAGTTGCTGTGGTTTGATTAGTTACAAGTGTCATCACATGTGACTAATTATTGACCAATGTAATGAAACTTGTATAATTAGAAGGCTGTATTTAAAAACTCTAAAGATCTTAAAAAGAAAATTGGATCGGGGTAAGTAAAACCTTTTACTTTGACCATTTGGCTAGAAAATAATTTTCAATAAGTTTAAATTGGATAATAGTAATATAATAATTAATTACACAAATCAGAATAAAAGCTATTTGCATATCCCCTTACAGCTGTTGCTTTTTCATAGTACTAAGTAGAATAAAGTATAGTTAAGACAGATAAAGAAATATCCCGTCATATATACCTTACATCAAATAAAGAAACTCAAGATGGATAACAACAAAATTAATGTCACATCATCAAATAGTTATCTCAGCTGCCTGGTCAACCTAAAGGCAGATAAACTAAGGCAAACTTACTCCGAAGCAGTCTCATCCCCCCTAAGAGAAAAACGACAGATACAGTTCTTAACGCCAATTTTCAACTCGACCCCAACTGACTCGATGAGTAGACTCTACCTGTCACCAAGCGTAAACGAGAATGTGGACAATCTACCAAGTAACCGCAAAACTACATCCGACATGAGTACCCAAACTGAGGAACAATACTCAACAAGCACAAAAACAACCCAGACCACGCTGGTTAAAAACACTAGCAGCCAGGGGACTCAAACTGAGAACCTACTAGATGAAACAGAACGCCCTCACCCTACCACAAATAAAGCAGTCACACACGACTCAACAAAAGGTAAGAATAATAGGAAAACCAACTCCCAAATACCAGTTAGAAAGAATAAGGAACACACTAACTGTCAATACAAGACCCAGCAAGCCGGTTATGGACAACGAAACAAAGTCAGCTAAAGAGACAAACACCAGGGGAAAAAAGACCAGTCTGCAAAATATCCAAAACAAGAAACACCCCGCTGAACTGACTCTCTTCGTCAAGGGAGTAAATTCCAAAATAACGAAGTTAGCCTTTAAAACCATAGCATGGCAATTGAACAAACATCACCAAGGAGAATTCACGCTTAAAAGCACTAGAGACGACTTGCTGATAATCAAATGCACCACTGAACAACAGATTGCCAAATATATGGAAATTGAAAGAATAGGCCAAATAAATGTTCAGGTCACTAGACACAACAGAACAAAACAACACATAGACCCAAACCCCCCAAAAACACACAACAAAGGAGTCATATACGTATCAACTCAAAATAAAACCAATGAAATAGTAGACTACATAAGGAGTAAAGGACAGGAAGTAGAGAAAGCAATCCGCCTAAAAACAAGAAGGGGAAAGGATAGCACTGCAGTGGTACTCTTTTTTAAGGGCGCCACCCCAGAAACTATCAAAATAGCCGAAAAACTCGAGGCTAAAAAAATTTTTGCTTTCAAAAACAAACCACGGTTCTGTGGCAACTGCAAAAATTGGGGGCATTACTCTAAGAGTTGCGGAAACCTATTCCGGTGCAATCAATGTGGTCTTCACCACCCAGACCGGAAAACATGTAGCGCCACCAATCAGCACTGCGCTAACTGTAGTGGTAACCACAAACCAAACCACGCAGAATGCCCCAGGGCTCTTAGAGAAGCCCTAATAGTCGAATATATGATCTCCCATGGGGTAAACTATAAGCAGGCCAAAACAAAAATCAGGATACCAAAAACAAAATAAATAGGTAGCACCCTCACTGGTAGGAAACACGCATAAAATGAAAACAACAGTAAATTAAACAAACTATTAAGACTTTTTGCACTAGAGATGGATTCCAGAGCAGAAATCAAAATATGGCAATGGAATGCACGCGGCCTTAGGGCCCACGCTGACCAACTAAATAACAAAATACTTGAACAGGAAAGAAAACCAGATGTTATATGCATACAGGACACCCACCTAAATGATACATCACGTATCCCAAACATCATAGGCTACAACACCAAATACCTAAAGCATCGATCCCCCACAGCAAGAGGAGGGGGGTTAGCAACCTTTGTTAGAGATGGAATTACATCAGAAATGCATAAATTAACAGATAGTAGACCGCCCAATGACTTCGAAATACAGATAGTCAAAATAACCGCTCAAACTAAGCAGGTACTAATCGTTAACCTCTATGAAACAAATGAGCAGCGCAATTTAAGTGCAGACGAAACAATCAAAATGATTAAAGACTGTGGAGAATGGGTGGTAATATGCGGGGACTTCAGTGCGCACAATGAACTATGGGGGAGTCAAAAGACGGACATTAAAGGAAAAATTGTAGAAAAATGGGCACAAAAATGCAACTTAGTTTTTCTAAACAACGGATAGATGACAGAACAGGCCACATATCGGCAATAGACCTATCTCTATGCACACCAAGATTAGCAGGCATTTCTGATTGGCAAGTTGATGAAAGCGACCCTATGGGAAGTGACCATTACCTTATAAATATAGAAATACAAATTAGAATACCTCAAAATAAAGCGTCCTTCACACCAAGATGGAAATACGAACAGGCCAACTGGATTAGGTTCAAACAGATAGGTGACTCAATCGACCCAGAAACCATATATCACCGGGACATTGACACCTTTAATGACAAATTAATAGAAACCATTAACACAATGGCCCAAGAAACAATTCCTAAAACTAAAGGAGTAGCACCCAAACCCACGGTGCCCTGGTGGAATAATGAATGTAAAATAGCAATTAAAGAGAAAAAAAGAGCTCTAAACAAATTCAAAAGAACTAAAAATAATAGGGACTTTAACTACTACAAGGAAAAGGAAAAAACTGCCAAACAAACTATTATGATAGCTAAACAAAACTCATGGAGAGAATTCTGCTCAAAACTAGATATTAACACAAAATCGAAGGAGGTGTGGCAAAGAATTAAAAAAATGAGAGGCAAAACTAAATCAATAACCCCCAACATACCTGGACAAAACAACAAACATAAGGCAGAATTATTCGCAAACTATTTCGCCAACATGTGTAGCAATACCAACTTAGAGGATAAGTTTAAAAATCATAAAAGGCAATTTGAGGAAAGCAACTCTGACAACATAAAGGAAGCAGGAAATAATGACGGCCCACTAAACCTTCCGTTTACAGAAGCCGAATGGAGAAAGGCCCTCGCCGGCAAAAAGACCACATCCCCCGGGGAGGACACTTTGGGGTATGAAATGTACAAGAACCTACCCAAAAAACTTGTCACAATTGCACTTAACCTCATTAATAAAATATGGGAAACCGGTACCATACCTATAAGATGGAAAAAGGCAGTAGTGGTCCCGATTCTTAAGCCTGGAAAACCCTCAAGCGATATAAAATCATACAGGCCCATATCACTAACAGACAATATATGTAAAATAATGGAAATTATGGTAAACAACAGGCTGAAATACCATTTAGAAAGCAAAGGACTACTAGCTAATACACAGAGCGGGTTTCGCAACTACCGAAGCACAATAGACCAACTCATGAGACTAGAAACCGCTGTCAAATTAGCATCTAGAGAAAAATTTTAAAAATCCAGATATGTTACAGCCATCTTCTTAGACATGGAAAAAGCATATGATCTAATGTGGACTAAGGGACTGATAAGTAAACTTAAACCATACGGAATAACTGGCAATATATACAAATTTATTGCTAACTTCCTAACCGATAGAAAGATACAAGTCAGACTAGGACAAGACTACTCCGAACGATACAAACTGGAAAATGGCACGCCACAATGAAGCGTAATCAGCCCAACTTTATTTAATATAATGATAAACGACCTGGAAACAGCGGTAAAACCCAACCACCTTGACTTATCCCAATTCGCCGATGACAGCGCCGTATGGAAAACTGGCAACCCGGCCAGCAGAGAAACGACCAAGCACTTACAAAAAGGACTAAACGATATAGGAAATTGGACAGATAAATGGGGATTTAAATTGTCACCTCTAAAAACAGTAGGCATAGTTTCCAATCCGGGAGGTGGCCACCCCCCACCCACTCCAAACTTAACCCTAAAGGGGGTACCCATCAAATTCGAAAAACAAGCGACACTCCTAGGTATGGTATTCGACCACGAACTCACGTGGGCAGCTCATATCCAAGAACTCGTAACGAAGTGCAAACGAGACATCAACCTCCACAGAAACCTCAGAGGGGTGAATTGGGGGGTTGATCAAAAAACACTCGTTACCCTATATAGAGCACTTATAAGAGCAAAATTGGACTACGGTTGCCAGGTATATGGAGCGGCGAACGCCACGTTACTAAAGAAACTAGACACAGTCCAATCAAAAGCGCTAAGGGTATGCACCGGCGTCCTAAATGGTACCCCCACACAAGATATCTTAATAATAGTAGGAGAACCCCCGCTAGACCTAAGGCGGAAGGAATTGATGCTGCGATACTCTACTCGAATATCAATACACCAACCCAACCACCTCACGCTACAAGCCCTCTTAGCATGCGACAAACCATTCGATACAAAAGGAAAAAATAAAAAAATACCTAGTGGGAAAATAATTATAGAATTAAAAAGGAAATTTCAAATCGCAAATATCAACCCAGAAAAAATAAGGTACTACCCAGACCCCCCGTGGACCTGTCCCACACCACAAATAGATCTTAGCTTACGTAAACTAGGACAAAAACAAAATGACCCGATAGGACTAAGAGCATCAATACTAACGTACATTGACAACAAATACGAGACATACACGCAAATCTTCGCAGATGGATCAAAAACCAAAAATCCAAATAAAACTGCAGCAGGGATAGTGATCCCAAAATTAGATGTCACCGTTGGAAAAAGACTCCCAGACCAATGCGCTATATACACGGTAGAATTCATGGCAATACTAATGGCATTAACATACGTCAAAACATACCCCACAACTAAGGCAGTCATTCTAAGCGACTCTTACAGTGTACTACAATCGTTAGCAACGGACCAATCCAAGAGCAGACCTAATATGATTAATCATGCAAGATCGCTACTTAAAGAGATTGAAAAAAACAACAAACACGTTGAATTCGTATGGATACCCCCTCACATCCATAATCCCAGGCAATGACAAAGCAGATGCAGAAGCAAAAAACGCCACAAACGAACCAAAAGCCCAAAATATAGCATACAGCGTCACTGAAATCAATAACATGGGACAAGATCAATGACATGTGGCAAGAGCTATGGGAAAAATCGGATGCAAACAGTCTAATACACACGATGATGAAAAAAGTAAGTAGAAAAGTCGAAAGTCCGACCTTCAAAAATCCATACGATATAACAATAATAAATAGAATAAGAACAGGTAAAACACTATTGGCAGGATGCGCAGGGAAACACATAAAAAGGGGACCAACCGAAAACTGCCCCTACTGCCCAACTCCAGAAACAATCGCACACTTAATAAATATATGCCCCAAATACAACCAGGAAAGGGCCGAACTAAAATCTCAACAGGAACAAATAGGAGAACGGTGGACATACCCGGAGTTACTTGTGGCAAAAAACAATAACATAGGAATGACCTATAATAACATCATGACATTCATTAACAAAATAGGCAAAAGGGGACAAATCTAAACCGAATGAAGGGTTGGGTATAAAGAGAGACCATGTAAAGAAATTAAAACCAATAAACCTAAAAGATCGAACCAAAAAAGAAAAAAACCAATCAAAATATTACAAATCACTGTTTGGGAATTGTGACGGCCGGCTCGGGCTAGTGGGTTCACAGACTGACACCGCCGCTCATAACCCGAACAATAAAAACCAGATAAGGACGAATATTACAAAATCACTGTTTTGGAATTATAATGGCATGCTAGGCCCCGTAGGTTCAAAAAAAAAAAAAAAATATAAAAAAATAAAAATAAAAAAAATATACATTAAAATAAATCACAAATAGCTAAGCTAAACAAAAATAACAGGTAAATAGCCAAGTGGTCAAAGCGAAGGGAAACAAAGGCAATCAAACCACCTCCCTCGAAGAAAACATCTCACGGCGAACATGGCAGTATCAAAAGGACGAGAAGACCAAAACAGAAACGGACACGGGATAAGGCAGAAAGAGCTGAAATAAAGAAGAGCAGGAAAAGGCACAGAATGAAGTTAAACGTCCTAAGGCAGTAAAAGAAGAAAGAACAGGACACTTGCAGACCTTGGGGAATGAAGGCAGAAACAATGAAAAGAGTATGCCTCAAATAATCAAACCACCCCCACCCCCCAGTATGAAAAGAATTGCCTTCCTGAAATCAAACAAAATAAATAAGGCCCCCCCCCCCACATCTACTTATAAGTGTGAATGAGAAAGTGAGCGTGAATGTGTGTTGTCGGGATACGTGGGAAAAGCAGAAAAACGAACAAAAATGTCTATAGCCATCACACAAATATAGCATACACACTCACTACCCACCTTTTTTTTTCTTTTCTTTTCTTTTTTTTTTTCTTTTTTACAAACAAATTTTACCACATAGGGCTTTCATTCTGACCCACGAAAGCCCTCTTTTGACCAACAACTTACTGGCCCTGAAACACACTGATTGGTTTAAAGCCACACGTACGAAATACTTAACCAAATTGAGATCTCCAAAACAAAATAAAGGGCTACTAAAAGCCTACTAGATGTGAAAAAATTTCCGGAAAATTCAAGTACGCAAAGTACACAAAATTTAATAGACCTTACAAAAGATAGGAAAATTCACAACTCAGGAATATCTGAAGCGTATGTGACAATCACATGTTTGGCAAGATAGTACAGGAATAGCCCAATAAATATAGGGAACTGGGCATTGATTGCAACGAAAATTTAATAATACTGCTGCTGGTGTGCTTCGGTTACTGCCTGAAATGAGAGAGGAAGGAGATGCAGGATGCAGAAACAGACCACCAACGGAGTACAACGATGGAGAAGGTTGCAGCGACGAGAGCCTGGGCGGGACCTTTTGGGGCACCTGGGCTTCGGCTTGCTTGCTTGGGGGCATTGTATAAGTTAATCGCTAAATTCAAAAAGTACACAAACGTGTACAAACTAAACAGTCGCACATACCGAAAGGTGCACGTGACTTTAATCCAATGAATGAATGAAATGTGTGCTAGAGGGTAGGGTTAGCAGTTATACTCCAATTATGTTTGTGATGAGCAAAAGCAGCTGCACAAATTTGAGCTTTTAGTTTGGTTCTGGTAGGGTCAAAGGATGCAGGTACATTTTACATTAATTTTTTACTAGAAATAGCTATTTTCAATATTTTTCTGTGACAAGGCAACTAAAAGAATCAGTATGTGCCTTATGCATGAATAAAGTTCACTAGTACTATAACAAATTAGCATACTTTTCATCACCCCTCTACCATCAAGATTTTTTTATATTTACCTCTGTAGCAGACACAAATAAAAGTCGGCAGCTCATTTGCAGACTAAGTTACGCATATGATCTCCAATGCTCATCTAACTGTGACAGGCAGTCACCAACAAGCCAACCTATTTCCATGCCTAACTCAAAGTAAATCTGAACCACATTATAGATTTAGCTTATGTGTAAATTTATAAATGCTAGGCTTGTGATAATTAGGTTCATGCCTTCTACCTTAAAAATTAGAGGGATGTCAAAATACGAAACTATCCAGTGAGACCTATGATGTTAATTTTAATCCCTATGGGATTTGTGACATAAAAAACCCAAATGCTTTATGTATTAAAAGGTAACTAATGGGGGCAGGATCTGCAGTGAATCAATGGTTAGTATGCTAGACTCCTGATAAAAATGTTTGTGTTAAAATCCTGTTATCAAGTCAACCAGGTTACCTACTGCAATGTACCCTTGCCTTACTCCAATTCCCTCAGTACTCAGTAAACAACTAGTGTTGCTGTACATAACAAAACCAGTCCATATTGATTTTACATATTTTACTAAATCCTGACAAAAATAATTCTCTAAATAAAGAATGATTAATATGTGATGGTCTCGCATGTAATCAAACTCTTCCAAGCTTTTAATGATATGAACCGATTTATCAATGTTTATCAAATTTGCATGAAAAACTATTTCTTATTTGTCATCAAATATGTTCAATGTTTTGATCATATAAGCATTTCTGCTACATTAAATCAAAATAATCTTTTTGTCAGAAATAGAGCCCTTATAGTATTTGCAAGGTCAACCAATCAGATGCAGAATTTGAGTTTAATATGAATGAATATTTTTTTTACAAAATTGCTCTTTTGCTATATCTTGATGAGATAAATCTATTCACCAAGTCTGATGAAATTAATGAGAAATAGTTTTAAGAGCAGTAGCAAGAATGGCTAGTGAGATGTAGAACCACCACATTATATGCATAGATTTTGCTTATAGCCTCAGACATACAAGCAAATAATTAAACAAGTCAGATCTAAATTGGATCATAAACACTGTTGTGCAAATCATAAGAAACTCTGCCAATCAGATGCAAGGTCACTTCACTACCATACCTTTATCACACTCATAATAAGCATCATTGTGAAACTTGACTCTATAAGCCCAATGGCCAAGCATGATCAAACTTGAATCAGCAGTAGTGGTTATAACCTCATGTATTTGTATGCATCTTCACTTCTTCAATCTAGATCTCATTTATATAAGCATGTATTCTACGTTTAGTAAAAACTGCACTACATGTATAAATATTGCATGCGGTGGTAACATACTCAGATGAAAGATCACCTTATTATTATTAATGGTTAACACTCATCAAACTTCAAGGACAACTTAATGATTTTAGCCTATATTGTGGAAGTATGGCTTTTAGGCTGGTTAAAAAACTCAACTAATCTTATACATGATCACATGTATATACTTGGATTTTCCTCATTATTAGATTTATCCAAGATGTTGATTTAAGCCCAAAACCAAGTTTTATATAAACAAATTGATCAGAACTATGGACTCCAAAGTAGCTAATTTCTTACTGTTGAAAGACAGAAGGGGATGTGAAATAAATAACACACTCTGGACCATTACATAAACCCACTTAGCCTTTTGACCAGTTGAGATAAAATATCAACAATAATGTTAAATAAGATTGATAAATTATGTTTTCTCACATTACCTCTAGCCCTTTTCAACATGGATGGTATTTTTCTTCCACATATGTCAGCTCTTAATTAGTGGCCCTTTCCCATCATGAATGTTGTAGGTGAAACTCTCAGAATTAGGCTTTTTAATTTATATCTGTAGAAGAAAAAAACTATTGGTCTGCATATATCAATGTCACCATTTCTGTATTAGATTAAAATACCATATGTGTGTGTGTGTGTGTGTGTGTGTTAATTTTAGAATTTAAGCAAACTTGTCTCCATGTGTTTATTTTAAAACTGATGATGATAACACATAACAGGTTCAATGGATAAAATGTTATTTCTTACTTCTTACAACTGCTCATTATATCTGAATTTACATTCAATGTTTGTTTTAATTAACATATTTGGGATATTGGGCAAATTATTTATTTTGTAGTTTATCATTATATCATTTACCAGTCTTTTATCATTCAAATATGTAATATAGTACCATTATACTGACTTCATATTCTATATGATATCCCAGCAATACATATTAAGCAGATAAGTGCAAATAAAAATGTTCAGAATGTAAAATTTACTCCAAGCTCAAAGAAGATCAGCAAAAGATAATATCCAACAAATTACCAAACAAAAAGCGAAGTTAACGCAGTTACCTTTATTATGATGTCTCCAACACCAACGGTACTGTACAGCTACGTCTTCTGAGTTTTACCGTCATCTTGTCTTTCAAACCAGAATTAATTTCTTGAGCTCTTACAAAATGAAGAAACTTTTAAATACTATAATTTAAGCAGCTGCTTTACATGCCATCAGATAAATTATGGCACAGTGTTATGTCTGTCAGCAAAACGCAACTTCACATTTGGACGGCGCGCTGTGTGGGCATCGCCGACACAGCAACTGACATGAATTCTCTATTAGCAGACAATGATTCGGAATAAATCCTTCGCAAATCTAACATTCTCGATTTTTCATAGTTCCACTTTTCATTGTTGCATCTGTTTGATTGTACAATTGCTAATGATGTTCAATGAATCAACTTCAATTCATCTGCTGTCTGAAATCCCGGTTCAGTTGGTATTTTCTTCCGCGCATGATGCCGTGTAAATAAAAGATACGGTCGACATTCAAAGTGGTTTAGGTTAATTTATTATTTTTCTTTATTAAGGTCATTTGCAGAAAGTGTTTCGCTAGGGTGAGAAAAAAAAATATAACAAAAAGAAAACTTTCTTTTCCAACGCTAATACTGTATATATTTCAATTTGTGATTGATGCTATAAATAAAAAAAAATGATAATAAAGCATTTTAGCCCGTGGCTTCGGCACGGCACTCGTTTTTGTGGGTTTTTTAAAATGTTGTTAGTGTTGTTTTGGGGTTGTTTTTTGTGTGTGTACCACACTAAAAAACATACCAGGTATTAGGCCTAACGTAGGAAAAGAAATTATCCTCTATTTATTACTATTCTTACTGTCAAATGACGCAAAAGTGATCAAATTGCTATTAAGATTTTGTTTTGTATAACACTTACCGCTCGTTTTCGTCGAGATAAAGCAGCCACTTCAAAATGATTATAAAATCTGTGACAGATGAAAAACGTGGTTTAAATAATTCGTAATCGCCTGCCTTAAAATACTGTAGGAATTTGCTAATGTATTTCATGGCCCTCGTTTGAATAGATACCAACGATCATGTATATCGACCAAATTTTGTATATTCCTGCCCACAATCATGTATTTTGTATTAAACCGTATATTACACGAGCGCTCTGTGGCAAACTCGGGGGGGGGGGGGGGGGCGGGTCTCTATTATACCCAGAGGCGTAGCTATGATATTTTGCGCCCGGGGACGAACTATAAAATTGGCGCCCCAGCCCCCTCCCCGTTTAATCACATTTTTGAATATTACCCTTGTTTACTTATTATAATGTAACGTTGTAAGCCTCATTTTGGCGCCCCTGTACCTTGGCCCCCGGGGACATATGTACTCCCCTTCCGCCCCCCCCCCCCCCAGCTACGCCTCTGATTATACCTGCTGTATCAGTTGAGAAATATATTGAACAGATCAGGCCCCAATACTCTCGCTCTGAAAAACATTAAAATAATTATATGCAGAATATCGGTAGGTCTCCCTCTTGCCAAAAATGTCAGCACCATATATATTTTGCAAGTAATGTAATGGGTATAATAACACACACACACACACACACTTTGTCTTTGGGGGGGGGGGGCAACGGACAGATGCCCCCATTTCCCAAAAAAAATAAAAAGTATTTTATATTTGTGTATTTCCCCCTCAGATGTGTTCTACGTTTTATTAAAACAAAATTTTATATAAAAAATTTAGTTTTTAGAATTTTTGATGGGGTATTTATGTTTCCATAGTGTTATCTAAAGGGTTGTTCGTCCGAGTCTGGTTTCCCTCACCTTGCTCGAAGTTCATTCCCTTGAAATGTTTTGTAACCTTTGCTATATGTCGCCTAGGTCTCAGTGTTTGCTATATGTAATGGTGTTATATTGTGTGTATGCTATATTTTCTTTATGTTTGAGACAGCAAGTATAGATCAAATATCTTTCCCAGTTGTATTTCTTCCTTTATGATGTTATATTGTATCTTTTAATTTGTTTTATGGTTTTCTAATTTTGACGATGGAATGGTGTACTATTTAGATTTTGTTTTAAAAAAATAATTTCCTATTTTATTATTCGAGTGATAATATGTGTCGTTCCTCATAATAGTCTTTAAAGATGTTGATAGGTAGGTTACGCTCGATCCAAGGTTCACGCTTCTTTATTCTCTATGTGTTTTTCCTGGGTCGCGTTAGGCCTCCTTTATTTAGTTTATCTGATTATGCTTTATTGAAAGATCCAAACGTATTTATGAGACCACATTATTCTATAGTGGTCAACCATGCAGTGCGGGAGAAGTTAGTAGGGTTTTAAACTAAGTGTTATACAGTATGTATTTGTGTCTTTATTTTGTCTGTTTATGTTCTACATTGGGTGTTTTCAAAGACTCATGATGGGCCTATGCACTTCACTGAGCCCTGTGACTTAGCCCCATGATGTCATCGCCATTTACTTCCCCCTTATATTTTCCCTGTATCCCTTCCTATATATGTCTTTAGAATTTTCTTTCAGAGAAAGAAGAAAAAAAATTAAATTACAAAATTCTTTTATTTTTTTCTTTCTTCCTTTCTTCCCTTTTCTCTTTTAAAAAAAAAAGTTATATGGGTTTCTTTGAAATATTTGAAATAGAATTTGAAATTTTCTTTGAAATATGGCTGTTGTGGGGTGCGAGGAGGGGGTATGGGTATGGCATCAGCTCGCAATTGCGCTACGCGACCCTTCGGTCTGTAATACCTATTCCTCCCTCCCCCTCTCTCCCCCAATTCCAACATCAATTGCGTTATATCAACCTGACGGTAAGTATCTATTCGTCGTAAGACGTACTGAGTTCTTGCTGTGGTTAATATTCTTATTTTTACCACGTATCTTATTTAAAAATCTTTATCACCTGTCCACAGGATATCATCGTAGTTACTATATAGTCTATACATTTTAGAACGATTTTGTTTTCGTAGTCTAAATCTATGAATAAAATGTTATTTTTGTTATACTTATATTTTTTGCAAATTTTCATTATTAACTTTATCCTATTATGTTTAGTTTTATCACATTGGACAATCGTATGTAGTTTGGTGAAGTTCGCTGTTTTACATAAAGGGCATTTCGGCATTATCCTCAGCATACGATGTTTGATTGTTTCTTCGCCTGTTAGCCAGGTGTTGTGCAGGTATTTAAAAATTATACTTTGTGTTTTGACAGATCTTATTTTCCCCAATTTTTCCAATTTTTTTGTCCAATTTACACCCTCAGTTGTCCTGCTCTACTCTACATTTTATATTTTTGGTTACCTCCTCCCTAATCCA